>CAJNOL010000681.1:45330-73322 GCA_905250125.1 Rotaria sordida | reverse complement strand
CAACAACAGCAACAGCAACAATAACAATAGCAACAACAATAACAAAAACAATAGCAACAACAACAACTACTACTACTACAGTTGGCACTACTAAAAGAATCATCACCGCGATAACAACAACAGCAACAACTACTACTACACCTATTACTACTAAAAGAATTACCATAAGAACAACAACAACAACAGAAACAACAATAACTACTACAGTTAGTACTACTAAAAGAATTACCACAACAACAATAACTACTACAGTTAGTACTACTAAAAGAGCCACCATAATCAGAACAACAACAAAGACTACTATTACTATGACTAGCGCTGCAACTACGACACCTATCTATTGGATTTCAGGACCGAAAGGTGCATAATGTCTTTAATTGATAAGAACTGTTTTAAAATTTTTGGTCATAGGTTTACCCGGTGCTGATGGCATACCAGGTCTTCCTGGTCCACCAGGTCTTGTCGGACTAATTCAAGATACAAATGATATGGAAGTAAGATGTCTACATTCCAATGCACATTTTACAAATTATTTACATTTATTTAGAGTGCTGGAGCCATTGCAAGACATCGTGAAGAAGACATTCGTACTATGATTCAACGTCATTTACTTACGCATGTCTACAATCCGTCACAATTTTTCAGAGGTCGAACACCATTAGTTTCCTCTGCACCTTACATTCCATATGCTCAATTAGCAGCAGGAATACCTGGACAACGTAAGCAAATATTTGAAAGAGTTGTATAAATTTTTATTTAGCCCTTATATTTTACTGTTTGAAGCTGGCTTCGAAGGTCAACAAGGTTTACCGGTTTGTAAATACATTTTATCAAATTTTAATTTGTTTTTTTAATTAACTTTTTTCAGGGTCCACAAGGTGTAATGGGTGAATATGGTATGCTTGGAGATCGAGGTTTTCCTGTGAGTAATGATATTGATAGTTCATACTCATTATTTTATTTATTTTTTATTCATTCTAGGGAAATGTTGGACCACCAGGTTTTATGGGACAAAGAGGAAGAATTGGACGAAAAGTAAATTTTTATTAACAATTTCTCAAATAGTATAAGTTATCACTCGATTCTTTATCAGGGAAGCATTGGAAGATCTGGACGAAAAGGTGAGAAGGGTATTAAAGGTGTTCAGGTTAGTAGAATTGATTGGAAAATAAGAGCCAATCTTATAAGTTTATAGGGAGAGACTGGCTTGATCGGTATTCCTGGTATTGTTGGTATCAAAGGTTTGTACATCTTTTTATTTCAAATGTCATAAAGTTTTTTTTTTCCTAAATTTCGGTTTTTTTTTTGTATTTCTAGGAGAAACTGTAAGAAATTGAGCATGTATTATAATTATAACTAAAACATAGAATTTTATAGGGTTCAATAGGAGAAAAAGGAAGAAAAGGAGAAATGGGAGGTCAAGGAGAAAAAGGTTGTGGAGGACAACAAGGAGATCAAGGACCACGTGGAGAGATCGGTTATCCAGGTGAAATAGGACTCGTTGGTGAGAAAGGTGATCAAGGAGCAAAAGGTACAGTTACATTATAAGTACAATTTTGTATTGAATATTAAAATTCATTTTTTTGATGTTCCTAGGCAACCAAGGTTCAATTGGCCCAGGTTTGGTCATGTTTCTTTTACACTATGTTTTTATACATAGATTTCTTCATTCTGTTTTCCTCATTTCCTGTCTACCATAGTGGGTCATCAAGGTAATATAGGTCAAAAAGGTCAAAAAGGCGAACAAGGTTCGAAAGGTTTGCAAGGAGAGCAAGGACCAATAGTAAGTAGATACAAAGATGACTTTAATGTTCAGACTTGATATCTTTTACATAATGAATATTTAAATAGGGTCGAAGAGGCAATACAGGTATACGTGGACGGATGGGTATCAAAGGTCCGGTTGGTGAAAAGGTAAAAGTCGATTGATCATCTGATATATCCATTTCATTAAGTAATTATATCCTTGATCATTTAGGGTAATATTGGTGAAATTGGTAGGAAAGGTGAGCGTGGAAAAAAAGGAGAAAAGGGTGTTCGAGGTATTCAAGGAACTCGAGGAGGCGTAAGTGAATTTTGAAGCTGTTAATTTATAATATGGTTTTTTGCGGACGTATGCACCTATCTATTATACTTTTATTTAGATTGGTGTTCAAGGACGACAAGGATTCAAGGGTGATCAAGGTCCTGTTGGATTTAAAGGTGAAAAAGGTTATCAAGGTGATGAAGGTGATGTTGGTCTGGATGGAGATAAAGTAATTATGAATTTTTAATTGTGACGCTGGTAATAAAAATTCCTTTCTTTCGAATTAGGGAATGAAAGGTTTTGAAGGAGATAAAGGTGCTGTAGGAGCCATTGGTTTCAAGGGAATTACAGGAGACCAGTAATAATCAAAGTTTATTTTCACTATATTTTTTTATCATTGTATTTTAATAGAGGTATTCAAGGTCAAATAGGACCAACAGGAGATCATGTAAGTGCATATATATTTCTTCATTAAAATCAATGAACTATAATTTGATTTATTTTTCTATAGGGTGATAAAGGCAATAAAGGACTTCAGTAAAAAAAACTTTTATTTATTTCTAATGAAAGTTTACATAGTAACAATATTTATATAGAGGGGAACAAGGAATTATAGGTCCTATTGGTGAACGTGGCTTTATTGGAAGACAAGGTCTAGCAGGTGAAGTAGGACAAAAAGGTGAGGAAAATTCTTATTAATATTTTATGTAGAAATATCGTGTAATATCTTTGTTATTAATATAGGTGATACAGGTGATCAAGGAGATCAAGGTGAGAAAGGCGAAAAAGGTTTTGATGGACAACAAGGAATTATTGGTGAACAAGGTGTACAAGGACCACTTGGAAATAGAGTAAGATTATCAACTAAATCATAATATTCTATACTATTGACTTATGAATTGAATTTTGTACAATGAGTTGATAGGTACATTAATCTTTTAATCATGGTTTTTTTTTGTATATTCTTTAGGGTAGAAAAGGTTATGTTGGTATCAAGGGTGAATTAGGATCTATAGGAGAAATAGGTCCAAAGGTAATTTTTTATAAAGATTATTAACATAATAGTTTAACTTGAATAAATATTGGATCTATTATTCAGGGTATCGAAGGATCCATTGGAATAACTGGTTTCAAAGGTGAAGAAGGTGATAAAGGTATCCTTGGATACCAAGGAGAACATGGTGATCGTGGTATTATTGGTGATAAAGGCATAAAGGGTGTACAAGTGAGTTATATGTACTATGTTTCTTAATTCGCTAAGTTATCTACTTTTTTCTGTTTTACTTTATTCGTAGGGATTCATCGGCCCACCTGGTATCTATATAAAGAAAATAATTGTTTCAAATTTTAAATATTATTTACATTTATAGGTGTTCCTGGTATCGTTGGAGATATAGGAAATAGGTTAGATTTTTATTTTACTAAGTTGAAATCATTGTATAACGATTCCTGTTTTGTATTTAGAGGACCTCTCGGTCAAATTGGTCAAAAAGTAGGACTTTTAATCATTCTGTATAATAATTCGTATGAATATATTTCGTTCAGGGAATAAAAGGAGATACAGGTGATCAAGGAATAATTGGTGATATTGGTCCAATAGGTAAAATTTTTATAGATAAAATGAATTGGTAAAATGACTTTATGCAAAAAAAAAACATTTAGGACCGACAGGTGAAAAAGGTTCGAAAGGAATTACTGGTGATATCGGACCAAAAGTAAGGAAAGAAAACAATATATTCTATCTCATTTCTAATTTATATTCTAGGGATATGTAAGTATTTGTTCACTAATTTAACCAAATATTATAAATATATCCATGACAGATCGGTTGGTCAGGTGATATCGGTGTAACAGGGCCAAAAGGTATGTTTATTTTCAAGAAACATAAACTATTAATTGAATATATATATATATATGAAGGAAATATGGGTGATCAAGGTCCTCAAGGAAATGTAGGTTTGCAGGGTAATATAGGAGTAAGAGGTTCAAAAGGTGATATTGGTATAAATGGAACAAAAGGAGATGTTGGTATTATCGGTGTTGTAGGTGAAAAAGGAATTGAAGGTAGATTTACAAACTTCAATGTTCGAAAGAGATCATTTTCGTTTATGTATTAGGTGAAAAGGGAGTCATCGGTGCAACAGGACAAAAAGGTCAGAAAGGTAAACGTGGACCAATAGGTCCAAAAGGTGATAAAGGTTCAAAAGGAGTTATTGGTCTTATTGGTGAACAAGGAATACAAGGAATAGTTGGACTTCAAGGTATAGTTGGTATAAAAGGAGTAAGTATTTTAGTTATAAGATGGAATATAATTTTGATTGTGTTCTATATAATAAATTTCTAGGATACTGGAATTAAAGGTATTAAGGTATTTTTAACATTAATGAAGTCGAAAAATAATTTATTCATAAAATTTTTCTTTTGAACATATTTTTAGGGAGCTGTAGGAGAAACAGGTAAAACTGGGCTTCAAGGTGCAACAGGCAATAAAGGAGAGCGTAAGTGTAAGATAATTAATTATCAAAAAAATATGAATTTGTTTCAAAGATGGAAGTAAGGGTATTGTTGGTGGACAAGGCAATATAGGTGCTAAAGTAAGTATTCTCTTGCTTTTAGGTCAAATGTAAAGTATCAAAACATCTTGACTAGGGTTATGAAGGACCCATTGGTTTACCTGGTCTTTCAGGAGCTCGTGGTCTTGCTGGTAATGTTGGTGAAAAAGGTTACGGTGGTAGTCGTGGAATTAGGTAAGAATTCTTCGAAGATAAAAAAAAAAAGAAAGAACATAATATTGAAAATATTGTATATGAAATTGTAGAGGTTCTATCGGTCTTCAAGGTGAACCTGGATTGGCAGGTGATGAAGGTGCAACTGGAGAGGTAAGATAAATTTTTCATAGAATTTAGGTTATTATTTTGTTTTTGTTTCTATTTCTCTCTTATCTTAGATTGGACCATCTGGAGAAGTTGGTATGTAAAATTTAAAACGAGATTATAATTAAAATATTATACAATTTTATTTCAAGGTGCATCTGGTGGTCCAGGTAATCCAGGTCAACGAGGACCTCGTGGTATGTGAAAAATATATTGAATCTTTAAAAAGTTGAAGACTTTCTCCTTCGAAAATCATTTTTCGATACTATACTATTAAAAGAATTTTTGGTGGCTCTAAATACTACCGTTCAGGAAATTTCCTTGAGCCATAGTGCAAAATAGGACTTTCGCATGTATAAATCTGTTTTCAATAGACTTCAAGCTATAGCACTCGGGCTAGTCCCATTTCAAAGTGAACTTCTTACTGCTTCGGATGAGAGAAAGAGGTGTTTTTTTAGTTTTATTTCATTTCTGAGACCTTCAAAATCTTAGACAATATTTTCTAGAAAATTCATGATTGCTTTGATATTAAGCGTCGCATACAAAATCTGTTTTTCTCGTTCGAAAGCGAATGCTTCTATCTATCAAATAAAAAAAAACATGGCAATTCACTAGAATGAACACTATCAAAAAGAATATCGAGAAAAACATGCGAATACCTTGTTGTATATTTACTTGAAGAACTTTGTGACATGAATATCAAATACAATTAAAAATTCATCTAGAATATTATCGAATGACCTTCTAGCTACATGTTGGGATTGTAACTGCAATAGAGCTTGTAATTTTTCAAATCTATAATTTTATGAATTTTTAAACTAGACATCTTAAAGATCATGCTTATATGTTTATCTCAAAGAGTAACTAAGAAAATTCGATTTTTTGAAGGGAGTAAAAGGAGGTCTTAATGATTTTTTATTTAATTTACATTTTTATTTTTAGGCGATATTGGAAGTTCAGGTCCACCGGGTCCTCCTGGTTCTTCCAGTACATCACCTCTAACATTGAATACTGCTAGTTTAATGAGTCTTTTTACTACAAGTACTCAAATAGCACAATTATTTAATATATCATTGGATAGATATAAACATATTGATTTTTCAAATCCATTAAATAACAATCAAAATCCAATTGCAACAGCTTCAACATTTCTTGACAATCTCAAACGTCTATCGAATGATATTAAATTAAAAACTAAACCTGATGGAAGTCAAATGCATCCTGCTCGAAGTTGTCGTGATATTGCTGATTATTATCCAGAAAAATTAAATGGTTTAATTTAACTATTTAAATTCCTTTTTTTTTATTTTTGTACTTTTTTTATTTTATAGGACTTTATTTTATTGATCCAAATGAAGGTTCAAAAACTGATGCACTACTTGTCTATTGTAAACTAACGGAACGATTGACATGTGTCAATTCAACGAATGGATTAATTCAATCAAATATTTTCTTAACAAATCGAATTCATTATGGTAAACATATTCGATTAATGGAAGATCTTCTACAACAATCTGAAGTATTATAGAATAGAAATAATTTAATAAATATTTATTGTTCATTGAATTTTAGTTTAATTATGATATCGAAACAATTCAATTACGTTTTCTTCGAATACTATCCGAACAAGCTTCACAAAATATAATATTCAATTGTCAAAATACAAATATTGATATATTAAATCATGATGTTAAATTAAGAACTAAAAATGGTATGATTTATCAAATGTATTCATTCAATGATGATTCATTACGATATAACATAATTAAAGATGAATGCAAAGTAATATTATCTTTTAATGCTACGGTATTTTTTTTTTCATTTTTTTTTCTTAGTATTCTCATGGTCAAACGATTCTATCAATATCAACAAATAGATCTGTACGTTTACCAATTATCGATATTGAATTTTTAAATAATTTCAATCAAAATCAAGATTTTACTATAGATATAGGACCTGTTTGTTTTTCATAGCAACTAAATATGTTTATTTTTTATACTTTTAAATATAATAAACAATATTATTTATTGCAGCTACCAGGAAGAGAAATGTACATTATCCAATGACAAAAAGCAACCCAAGAAAATACCCATGATTAAATTTTAAAACTAATAATAAAGAAGCTTAAGATAATATAAATAATAGATGTGAAAATCAACTGCAAACAATTTAAACTCATATAAAAAAACTAATATTTTCTTTATTTTTGTTTATGACTTTTCTTCCTTAGGTTTATCATTTCCATTTAATGTTTCATCCACTTTTCGTTTTGGTGGCGTATATGTTACTCGTGGTCGATAGTCATTTACATCAGGAGATTCAATTAGCGGTATATCATCCTCATCTGGATCACCATCATCATCATGATCATGAGTTACGTGTAATGGTAAATCAGGATGTGTGTGAATTGATAATGACTGACTCATATATGGTGGTGTAGTTGTAATGTAACTATATGTTGAACGACGACGATCAAGTGCATCCATTTGAGATTTTTCATCACCCCATGATGTAAAATGCATTGGTTCTTCAGGATCAACAGTTGATTCATGAGGCATCTAAACAAAAAAAAAATGAATTTGAAGAAAAATCAAATCAAATCATAAACTTACTAATTGCGGAACAGCACGAAAAAAATAGAAAAATGGATAATAAACAAGGTTCACAACTGAAGAAGCATAAATATCAGCATATCTTGTTACTTGTGAAGCAAAATGTGTTTGTCGAGAACCTTTTATTTAATAAATTATAGATAATAAATTCAACAAAAAAATAATTTACCTGTTCGAAATAAAGAACCCAAAAGACCAAAATTCATATCCAGTTCATGCGTACATTCCTACGAAGACAAAACGAAAACAAATAATTTCGATCTTAGAAAATATTTTTTTTTTAATTTAAATTTATATGAACTATCTGTAACATTCATAGACTCCGATTGGCGGAGGGCTTTGTTCCCACATTATAAGCTGGTTTTGCGAAACTTTTTCCTGATCTTTTGATTATTTACTGATTTTTGGTCATGATGTATCTGTATACAATTGATTATGCTGTTTCTTTTTTCTAGTAAAAATATTGGTCAAAGTATTAGATCTATCTATTTGATATTTTATGTGTGATCATGTTAGATTTTTCTATGCATATGTTGTATTAACTTGTTATCTAATAACGATGATGTTATTATGAAATAAGTACGTCCTTTTGTGTCGGATATTGTCTCTCAAAAGAAAAAAGTCGTTATGGACTTTCTATCAAAATTTAGTTTTCTCTCCCCAAACTAATCGAGATCCATAGTGACAATCTAATCAATGTTTATCTTGCTACATAATGTTAAGAAAGTTGTTTTGTCTGGAATGAAGTAATTATTTCTTTTTTGCGTATGTGCTAGACATGTTATCTATTGTGAATAGATGCGTTATATATAAGAGTACATATTTGGCAATGTTAGCTGATACAATGAATGAAGCGATGCTTTTCGAACATGTCTCATTGAATGAGTTTAGACAGGTCTAGGAACGGAAGACTTTTTCAGGATGTATGTCAAGAATATTTCAGTATTGAAAAAATGCATTAAGTGGACTTCTGCTAACTCGTCCACAGTTTCAATGCCTCCAAATGGTTTCTCTAATGAAGGTACTGAATACTATGTAAGATAATGAAAGAAACTCGGTTTTACTTTATTTTTGTTTTTGTTATTCAACCAACATTACTCAAGAAAATCTATTATAACTCTTTTATCCTTATCTACAAAACTATCACTTTCTGTTCTACTACTGTCTGTCTATGTGTGACCTTTTACAACGATGCAGTCCTGTTTTAAATAATTTTCTTATTAGATATTTCTATTATTGTAATGGGTAGTACAGATTAAATGGGATAATATTATTCTCTTTTTTGTATCATTCCGATACATTTTCTATCAATTGGTGGAGTCTAGAGCCCATCAGGTCAAAAAATTTTGGATTCGGATCCGGTTCCGAATTGTACTTTTGATACTTAATAAAATTTGTTTAATTCGCACCTGATAATCCCCTAGGAACACACCCTCAACAGTTCTGAAGCAATCTCGATCATGATCTTATGAGAATCAACTTATAATTGGTTCTTTTCTTCAGAGTAACACCCATGAAATCAGACCCAAACCCGAACCCAAGTCCGGCCAGTAGAAAATTTTCAGATCAGGACTCGACCGAGTCCAGATCCAGGTTCGGGACCAACCCGAAGGGCTCTAGTGGGTAGTGAATTTTGGTGCTGTCCGCTTCTATGATCTTTTCAAGGTTCCTGGTACTATTGTTTATGAGCAAAAAATACTTCAAACTAAAATCTATTGATATTTTTCTAAGCATGTCGAATGTGAAAATTAATTCTGAACTAAATGTTGTAACTGCTAAGTTGAAGAGTACAAACAATTGAGTTAAATCGAAATAAAGAAAAAGAACAATCACATAAGCCTGTCAGACACGGCTTTTTTTCCCAATTCGTGATTATTCTTGCAAATATTTCTTCTGAAATTCTAAAACATAATTTCCAATGTGAAAGTTTTTGGAGAAATTTCAAACTCTGTTATATCATATTGCTAACTTCTAAATCAATCAAATGGTTTTTTTTTGTTTGACAAAAAACAATGTCTGAACTACAAATTTTGTATCAGACATATTTTTCTAGAAGAAATCTGACGAAGAGGAAAAGTCTAAAGCCAAAAATCTCTAAAGAAAAGTTTTTGCAACATTTTTCCAACTTGAAAAGTCTGTATTTTTGAATTACATGAAAGGATAAACTAGACCAAAAATACACGAAAATTTAGCGAATCAAGAACTTGATAGATATCAGTTTGACAAAATTTTTTAGATCTATTTCTGACTGTTTACTCAAAAAAGTTTGAAAAATGAAATTTTTGTAAAATACAATCTTATACAAGAAATATCAATTTACAGACAACATCAGCCATCGCTTTGCAGAAATTATGCATGAATTCAATTCTTTTTGCATGTTATTTATTCGAAATATTTCGGATGATAGAAATTTAGTAGAGAAAATAATTAATTCAACAATGTGTTTTTTATCGTTTGCAAAACGGTCAACTCACAAGGGAACCTTTTGAGGTGTCTTCTCCAATTTCAATGACTTTTTGCTTATAGATACTGTTCAAGGCTATAGTAAAAACCTTTAAAGGATTTTGGTTGCTATCACTTCCTTCAAAAGCTATGAATATTTTAATCTTTCATGTATAGTGCATAACACACAGTATAGGCCATAAATAGTACTAAGATACAAAATGAAATATCTTCTCATCACTTCGATCAAATGGGCTGACTTTTTGGTTATTGGTAGACATTTATTCAAAGTTTTTTTTTTCATACGGATAGAGTAAGAAAATATTACCATTAAGTATTATTGTTGGTATCATAAAAGTAATTTTATCTGTTATCAAGTAAAAGAAAAAAGTCATTCATAAAGTTCGTTTTTGATTTATTGTTATTCTCTTATATGACAACTTAAAATCATCTATGAAATGCTAAACATGTATCTTTTTGTTTTTTACTTGATAACCGGTAAAATTACTTTTATGATACCAACAATAAAACTTAATGGTAATATTTTCTTACTCTATCCGTATGAAAAAAAAACTTTGAATAAATGTCTACCAATAACCAAAAAGTCAGCCAATTTGATCGAAGTGATGAGAAGATATTTCATTTTGTATCTTAGTACTATTTATGGCCTATACTGTATATTATGCACTATATATGAAAGATTAAAATATTCATAGCTTTTGAAGGAAGTGGTAGGAACCAAAATCCTTCAAGGGTTTTTACTATAGCCTTGAATAGTGTCTATAAGCAAAAACTCATTGAAATTGGAGGAGGCACTTGAAAAGGTTTTCTTGTTAGTCTTTTTTTAGAAAAAGTTATATTTTTGGTATAAGAACTAATTCTATACACTATTAACAAGAGCACTCATTACACTACAAAAAATCAGCATTAAGTGTACTTTTTCATTTCCTTTTTGGTTAAAAAAAAATCAACAGAAAATAAAAAATGCTGTTGCTCGATAGTGAAATTACAAGAACTTTTTTGGGGATGTTTGCTTTTGGGCTTTTTCTCCTCCTTATATTTGTTCTGGAACAGTATGTGTGCTATAAAATTTGTAGTTCAAACATTACTCTTTCTAACATAAACAGATCTAATTGGTTTAGAAGTGAGCAATATAATATAAGAGAGTTTGATATTTTTCCAAAATCTTTTGCATTGGATATTATATCAAAAGATGCAGAATTTTGAAAACCGTGGGTAGAAAAAAATTTACATCAGAGTTTTGCTTTTTTGACTGTTACACTTGGACGATTGAGTAAGTATTAATATTTTAAATTTTGCTCCAACACAAAAAAAAAACGTAAAAAACACATGTGACAGTTTCGTAGAGCAAAATGTTCTCTGTTGAATGACTTTCTGAAAGTGTATCTGAATGTTTAAACAAAAAAGAAAATGATTTTCTCCCGTTTAATCTGCACCACCATTCATGATACTTCTATATTTCTTTTTTTTTCTCATTTAAATGTTTATTCACGATACTCTAAAGACTTTAAGGTCACCATTTATTGCGAAATAAAAAGAAAGTTCTCCTTTAAATAATCGTTAATAGAAATGTTCTTCTTACTCAATAAAAAAGAACTTTTGAAAACAAACTAATTTTTTTCTATATAAGAATATTAACTCAAATATTGACTAGTTTATAGAGTTTGTCATCATTAGTTGAATCAAAAATGAAATGAAATTTCCGTACAATATTCAATAAAATACTAACTACTACATTTTACAGAAAAAATGTTTTATCTACGAATGAAAACTATCGGAAATGCTCGGTAATTATTATAGGATATAGTAAAATAGAGTTTATTATAATATCCTTATTTTCTTTTATCCCTTCCAGGCATCCTGTTTTTTTTCCAGTCCTCGATTCGGAAATAAAATTTATTCGCTATTTTTTAGGTACCTGCAGCAATAAAAAATAGAAAGTATATCCTTTCAATCTAGAATCAAATTCCGCCTCAATCAAAAAAACATCCAGTACTTACTCATCATACAAAGGATTTATACAAAAAAAAAAGATTCTATAACTATCGAATTTATGAATTATAAACTTTAATTCTCAACTATTTTTTTATAATAAAATAAATCTTTTATTCAAAATAGAACTAATTATTCTTTGGTTTTCTTTTTTTTACTTGTATTTTTTGTTTTATTTTTGTAACAGCATCAGGTCTGTGATTTGATGTCATATCAAATGATCGAAGTAATTCACTAATCGATGTATCTAATGATTCTAATGTATTAAATAAATCTCGTTTATCATGAAAAACTTTTAATTCATGATTTAATTCTGGTACAACAAGCATTGTTCTCCATGCTTTTTGTTTTTTTGATTTAATTATATCACCAAATATATGATCACCAACATATAAAACATCTTTACCCATTGAACCAATTAATTTCGAAACAACTTCACATGAACCTAAAAATAGAAAAAAAAAAGCCAACAATATAAATATATCAATGAATAAATATTTTATATTCATTGTTTACCTCCACTATAAACTTCATTTTCTTGTAATTGTCCAGAATATGAACCCAATTTCATACTTCCTGTTTTTGGATCTATTAATCTTAATGTTGTACCTTCAGCAAAAAATAATGGTTTTTGTGCATCAACAAGTATATAATTAAAAAATGATTTCCAATCACGTTTTGGTGTTTTTGAATCATCAGATTTATCTGTTAATAAATAAGTCATTAATTTATCTGTATACCAATATTCACTATTAGTTAATAAAAATGTTTTAGCATTATGAGAACGAATACTAAAACCAAAAAACGAAAAAGAAAAATATATATATATATTTCAATTAATCAATTATGTTACCGATCTAATAATACAGGTAATTGTTCATCTTTATGAATATATTGTTCAATACTTTCACAAACCATTTCTTTGAGTTTACCCTTTTTAATAAATATAAAAAATAATTGTTAATAGAAATTATTTTTTACTGTATGATGAACACGATCAATTGAATTTCGAACATCATTAAATATAGCACGAAATGAAAGAATATTTTGTCCATATATAACACCTGTACGATCTCTAGAATAATATTATCAAACAAACAAAAAAAAAACAAATTAATAATTCTGCAATGATAAAAAAAACAAATAAACATACTCAACATAAGTAGCAACTGTCGAGAAATAGTCAATCAAACATGCAATAAGATAAATTTCTAAAAATAGAAAAAAAATAATAAATCAAATATTTCTCTGATTGTCCTTTTCATCACCTGGAAGATTGAAAAGCGTATAAAAGACATAAATACGATCATCAACAGTAATATATTTATTTGGATATATTTGGCGAACTTCATGTCTAAAAAGAAGAGAAAACGTTCTAAGACAAGTATATTTCAAATCATCTGTCAATTATTATCTGTTATATAATATCTATTTGATGACAAGCTCAACAACTTCTTCGATACAGTAGATTTCAACACAAATATAAAATATTATTACAACGTACCCAGAAAGAAATTTAAAGCCATGAACTACTGTAAGAATATTTCCATAAGCATCAACTTTAAGTAAATTTCCATATAATTTATCATACCAAAGACCTCTATTTTAGAGAACAAAAAAAAGAATAAACAAATAGATAATTAAATAAAAACAGATTTATTTTTCATATTTTACCGTAATGGAAATGTTCTATCATAAACAAATTCACGAATTTGTTCAGGATAACCAAGTTCAATTAATGATTCAAGTACTTGTTGAAATGTTAATTCTTCAAATTCAGGTGATTTATATAATGCTAACGTATAATCCATATCAAAGCCATAAAATTTAATACGATCTAATTGTAAACTTCGATTAACAAATATACTAAAAAAATTTTAATAAAAAAAAAAATCAATTTTTGTTTTCTTTTGTAATCAAACTAATCATTTACCGATGTCCTGGTTCACGTTTTATTTTAATATTTCTTCTCTAAATAAATATTCATTACAAAAAAAAACAAAGTAAATAAATCAATAGTTTACAAAAATGATTTACTCGTAATTCGGCATCAGATGAGAGCGATTCTCGTACTTGATCAGATCGTCTCATTTCTGTTAATAAAACTTGATCGTCAATCTAAATGACAAAAAAACAAAACAACAAAATGATTAAAGTAAATTATTTTCGCAATTCCTAATAAGAGCTTATCAACTAATCCTACCTACCATTGTATTTGTTTTTCGTTTTTTTTTTTGACAATGAAATAGTTATATAGGTCAAAACAAGGATATATATGCGCAATAACAAAAATAAATGCGTGTATAATAATAATAAAAAAAACTATCACTATGCTCACTATACGCTCTTTTTTTTCCTCTCTTTTCTCTTTTTATTATCCTTCTTTTTTTTACCGAACGACAAATCAATAGATGCTGCTGTTAACTTAGGATTTTATGCACTTGAAGGGCTGAATAAGATATTCGATACTTATACACATATTAAGATGATGTGTTTCTTTTTTCTCTTGCACCTGTTCACTAATTTAATCAATTTGCCGGAATTAATGATGTGTGAAAAAAAAAATCTATTTCTGTTTCAATTATTAAATCACATTTCACTATGAATATGCGTGATTAACATTCGAATCGATAGGATTATGAGTTTTTATTAGGAAATATACCAGATGAATCTGATTATTCCCATGTTGAGAACATTTTTAGCCGTGATACAAATAAGCTATGCAAAGTACAAAGTACATATAAGAAGGAACGGAAAATTAATGTGCCAGTCAATATATTATTGCATTTTCATTGTGAAAAAAAGAATTGGTGGCTGATAGGAATACAAGAAGACATTAAGAATGTAAGCAAAGAACCAAGCATCAATTTTTCTTCATCTAACAGCGGTTAACATTATTTATGTTCCGAAAGAAAATATTGCCTGATATTCAAGATATATAGAAACGACGTCACATCAAGAACGAGGTGAAGATTAGATCGTTCTTGATTAGTTTTTTTTATCCAATAGGAAAAGGTTTTGATTTTTCTATAAATAATAGTTTTTTTTTTATGAAATGATTTACATATTCATATTATTCTTTTTATTCATGTATATATTAATCTATAAACATGAAAATGTAGTATACATTTTTTGAATTTATAATAAGTTTTATAATAGGTATAGGTGTACGTCGACCTATTTGGTCAAATCCATAGAATATTATCAAGCAACCTATTGATGATTGAGCGCTACTATCGTTAATTGTCAAAATTAAATTTTAAAATAATCAAATCTTAATTATCTATACATATTTTTTATTCAAATAGATTAATTATTAAAGTATATTTTTTCTTTGTAATGAATGGTTGTTTTCTCGCCTTCATCAACATTCAATATGGTATTGATGATACTGACCATTTATTTATTTTTTTCTTAACGCACACAAAAAAAAACAAATTACTTTTTTTTCTTATTTTGTAGATATTTTAGTAAGATCCATCATGCAAATCTTTGTCAAAGTAATTAATCAGTTATTTTGAGAATTTGTTATTTTTTTGTTTTTGTTATTTTAGACTCTTACGGGTAAAACAATTACGCTCGAAGTATGTATATTAAGATATTTTTGAAAAAGAAAATAATGATATAAATATATTCAGGTCGAGCCATCGGATACAATAGAAAATGTAAAGGCTAAAATTCAAGACAAGGAAGGTATACCACCAGATCAACAACGTTTAATTTTTGCTGGCAAACAACTTGAAGGTAAATATTTAATTTGTATTCCTATAGTAATAGATGTTCCATCATCAATATACGATAACATAATAGCTGGTATTCCACTATGTGATACTAAATATCATATGGCGAAAGACTTTTAATGAGATGAAAACACTTAGTTATAATGTTATCGGTGGAACATCTGGACTATGAATATTGATTTAATTTCCTATTTAATATATTTCTAGATGGTCGTACTTTATCCGATTATAATATTCAAAAGGAAAGTACACTTCATTTAGTTTTACGTAAGTATAAACCAATATTTATTGTATATATACATATATATATATTTATTTATTTTTATTTAAAGGTCTTCGTGGTGGTACCATTGAACCAACACTTCGTATGTTAGCACAAAAATATAATTGTGATAAAGTTATTTGTCGAAAGTAAGAATAATAGAAAATTTAAAAGAAAGAAGATTTTCTTTAAAATTTTATTATTTAGATGTTATGCACGACTTCATCCACGTGCAGTTAATTGTCGTAAACGTAAATGTGGTCATACAAGTAACTTACGACCAAAGAAGAAACTCAAATAAACATTTTGTTTTATTTCCTTTTCTTTTCCTTTTTGTTTTGCTCTTATATTGAAATGCAAAAAAGAACAGGCAAAAAAAACAACAATTAACATCAGAATAAACTAATAAAAGAAGAATAAAGAAAATGATTAAACACATATAATTGGATGTTTACTTAAGTTGATGTTAAAAGCGTAAAAGTTTTATAGAAAATAAAAAATAAAAAATAGAAGTTTTAGTATGAAGGATTACAAGCAAGATACAATGAGAATAACTTTGTTTTTTATTGAACACAAGGATTTAATTTGGATTCGATTTTATAGGAATATATTTGTGAGACTTTTGTTTTGATCAGTAGTTCAAAAATGATTAAAAAAAAAATAAAACTGTATTCGTTTTATATTCATTAGTGTGTCAATTATTGGATTGGAAAAGTTTTAGAAAGTGACTTATGACATTTACAGTGAGTATCGAAATTATTCATCATGGTTTATTTTCAATGATTTTTTTTATTGCCGTATGCATTAGAAAGAATCCATGAAGAAATAAAAAAATGATTATTAGATTCTCAAAGATAGGGATTCTAGAAAATCCAAATCATAGTTTGTCAACATCTCGAGCGCGTAAATATAGTTCTGCTTGAATTACATAGAACGATAGAGCAAATCATCGTCTACAAAATGAGACATCATTGAGATGCAGGCAATTGGATTGAAGGTCAGATAATGATTTTTCTACAGGAAATTGGAAAAAAAATGGCTTTAAGGACTTCCGTAAGATGGTTGTATTTTGGCTAAAAAACGCCATAGAAACTCGAAGACGCCTCATTTAGTAAAGAATTGTTTGCTCTATCGCTCTATGTAACTTCCCAGGTCCAAGAGGGGACATCGGATCCTGTAGGTTCCAAATAATTCCGGCTGGAACCTGTACAAATTTTGCCGGAATCCTAACTAACGGATTCCGACGTCGGATATCGTCGGAATGCGGCAAAATCCGACCGAATCCTGTCTATTCTTGCCGGGTTTTGCCAGATTCCGGCGATATCCGCACCGGAATCCGTTAGTTAGGATTGATTGACCTGGGTTAAATAAAATTACATTTAACCGTTCTAGGTGCTAAAAAACTAGCCATTCAATTTTCTGAAGCTTCTATCTTTGCGAATTTGATAATAATTTGATTTCTCCTATGGATTCTTTCTAAGGCTTACGGCAGTGGAAAAAAATTTGAACATAAACTGCGTTGAATAATTCTACTATTCATTGCATGTGATATAAAATTCGAATGGTTAAGATCTTCTAAGGATTGTAAAAAGAAAGACTGTTGATCCCAAGAGACAAGTACAACGACGTCGAAGGAAGCAAAACATCATTTGTTCTAAGCGAAAAACGTAAGGGATTTTTTAAAGATTAGCAACAACAAGAATCGTCTTTTGAAAACTGACATATGTTAGCAACAAGTAATTTGTCATATTGCTTTGCATATTATCAATAACTTTTATAACATGACTAATAGACGATAGGAGTGTTTTTCTCATTTTGATAATATAGATAAATTTTCATTGTTGCACAATGTTCAGGAAAATTGTGAACATCTATCTATTACTAGTTCCTATATTTGATATCGAGCTTAGACAGTTTTATATAAGACCAATGAGTAGAATCAATTGTAGAAATGTTTTTTTTAATAATAAGTTTGAAATAGCACTTCACATTTTGTGTGTGAAGAAGATTATCTACAATAATAGAATTTGGCAATATTCATGATTTATGTTTTCTCTCGAGATTATAATTTCAGTTTAAATCTCGTTATCTATATCAATATCAAATAGATGGATATTGGAGTGTTTATTGATATTTTTTCTTTTGGATTGTTTTGATTCTATGATTGATAAAAGTGAAAACGACATACGGAGATCGAGATAAATCTATTAAATCAAAAAAAAAGTCAGCTCGGATAATCTTCTTATTCTTAAATAGGTTTGATGTTTTTATAAAATTTATCGTCTTAACTTATCAGAGATTTCGTGCACGACGAGCTTGAAAATATAATAAAAACGATTAAATCAAATCAGACAAAATCATTGATTGACATTCCGTTAATCTTGACATCATAAATATTTCATTTATTTTCATCTGAACGATTATTTTGATATTACTCACGAATTGAAGTAGTGTTTCAAACTATTATAAATTATTTTTACAAACGATTTTATTTATTGCTATCATCTAAAACCGTTTGAACTCAATATCAAAAATAGAAAAGGTCAGTAGATCAAGGTTCGCAATTTTTCTGAGCAATATATGATTTGTTTTATTCATAAGAAAATTTATCTTTATTATAAAAATACAAAAAATAAATATAAATATAAATTTTCATGAGAAAATTATTTAACAATTGATTGTTATCTAATTGATCAAAAATCATATTGACATGACATAGTGTGTTATTTGTTGATCATTCTAGTTGAAGTAATTTATTCGTAGCATAATTCATTATTTTTTGTTTTTTAAATTAAGCTTTCTAAAAAGAATATCTTACCAGCGGAAAGTAATATCCTGTATATTTTCTATATAAATTAAGGAAATCCTATATTGATCGTGATTTTGAATTCTTATATTTTTATGATGTGACGTTATGAAGTCAGAAGGTTAATCAACGAATACATTTATTGAACCGAAAAACAAAAATATTCAACTTCCGGTAGAGAACTAAAGATCCTATTATCTTTAGTTTGATGAAGGTTAGAAGAGTATTATTTGTTTTTAATCTATCATCAAAATAGTCATTAGCAAAATGAATAATAAAAACCAAAAATTTTTTTAAACAGTTTTGATATATACGCAACTTCTATTTTGCTAATGCAAACTACTTATGAAATATCTCGTTTGAGTACCTGAAAAAAATATATAACAATCAATATTATGGTTCTTTCGATAGTTTCGAGTTGTATGATAAAAAGAAATGTCTATATATATATACGAGCCAAATCATTCGTTAGTAACATAACTTCACAAAATTAAGACACGTGTATCTCAAGGTAATGCACTTTTCTAGAGTTAATTTTTATATTTTACATGTATCTTAAGCTACTCTAGATGTTCTAAAAAAATCAGCACCAGAGATCTTTATTTAAAGGAGTTATCAGTAAAAAATCTAGCGTTAGAGACGTGACATAATAAAAGAACTTTGACTTCCACTTCATGGATTTTAATATAAGAAAAACTTCGAATTAAAGTACAACTAAATAGAACATTCTGTAGATAATTCTGGTAGCTACAAAATCTTTATCTCAAGTTTTTTTCCGAGCATGCCTAGATTTTTCAAAAAAGTTGATATACTTTTCATTAGCGACATCACAAAGTATGAATATACAAACGAAGAAATACTCTTATAACCGAACGGGAAGTTCAAAATCAATGTCAAACAGTATAAATCCTTCTTCAGAATATTTTGATTTTTGTTTCGGGACTTGATCGGATCTCTAGACAACCGGTTTTTAAGAGGAAGTTTTTTTTTGGAATCCGATCTTATTGAAAATTTCATCATAGATGCAGTTCATGCCATAGAGTCTATTCTGAAGTTTTCGAATTTTCTAAGAACCAATATTTTTATATGTCTATGTTAAAAGAACTTAATCTTTGTAAAGAATCAAAATCAAATGAAAAGTCGTTTTGCTTGAAATGGTCTATATATGATTCAGCTATGAAACTAACGAGAGCACGCAATATAATGCTTGCTTTTAAATTCGAACAAACGTTTTCATAAGATATAGAAAATTGCAAATATTATATTGTACATAACTTCGATGTCATATATAATAATCGAAAGATTCTTTAATGATCTTAGTTTTACTAGATTTAAATGAATGGTTAAAAGAAAATAGTAATTTTATTTTTTTGTTAAAAATTAAATCAAAGAAACGTTAAAATCTTGAGAGAATCTCTTGGTCAATATCAGTATGTTATTATTTGAATATATATAATTTATCAGTTATTTTGTTTTGGACCTTGAGAAAAGTATATACTTCGTATAATAATAAATAACGTAATCTTTTATCAAATATAAATTGTTCTTGATAGATCAATGATGTAATTTGCAGGAGTATTTGAATAAGATAACACTATTATAAGTAAAAAAAAAATAAACGAAAATGAAATCCAAAGGAATCATTTGAATCGTTTCATAAATGCTATTTAAGTTCAATATTTGTTGTTAACGTTAAAAATTTTTTTCCAATGATAAATCAATTCTATTGTGTTTCGTCTTTTAATATACTAACTTAATGAAAAGAGTACTTAAATGATCATCACATCATATATGTAAAAATTTATACATTGTCTCTACTTAGTTCTTATGAACTCCATTGATGTCACACCCTTGAAAAACTAATGATAGAAAACATTTTATTTTTCGTGTTATTGCAAACTCAATTGATATTATAACATATAAAATGAATATTTTTACGTCAAAAAGTTCATTCTAAATATAAATTGATAAATTAACCGGTTTATTTTCTAGTTTCTCTCTGAATACAATGAATCATTTTTCTCTACACAAGTGATATTATAACACTTAAAAATAAGTATTATTTTTCTGACATTAAAAACTCATAGAAAAATTGACAATTTAACCGGTTTTTTTTCTAGTTTTATATATGAATAAAATTAGACATTTTCTTTATTTTTCATGTATATCTGATTCATTTAACAAATAAATATTGTTTTAAAAAAATAGAAACTATTTATCTATATTCTAAAGATTATTCTCATCAACAAACTCGTATTTTTTCTTTAATAAGAAAAGTATACACCCGGATGTTTTATCAAATAGATAAACACAAATAAGAAAAAAGATGTATGATTTCAAACAGAAAGTTTATCCTCAAATAAAAAGTTAATGAAACAAGATATGATATTTCTTATAATTTACATATTTTATAAAAACATCTAACCTTTCGAAAAGTGATATTATCAATAAAAACTTGAAGTGTCAATAGTTTCAGGCAACATATTTTTTTCTGATTATCAATCTATATAATGATACTTCATATAAAAATAAAGAAGAACATTTATCATAGTTTCTTTTTATTTTTCTTGTAGTACATTTAAACAAATTCTTTTCTTTTCATTTACTGTACAAACTGAACAACGAACGTAATTATTTCTTTTGTTTTTTTTTCTCATCAAAACTAGCTTCTATACCTTATTTTGATATCTTAACTTTTTTAGTATCATAACTTCACCAGAATGAAACAAATTTCTTTATAATTTCATACTTAAGACACTTAATATGTCCTATTGATAGTTCAAAATATCGAAAAACAATATCGTCGATTTATAACTGTGCTTTGACTTGTAGTCTTATCTTTAAACCTGATGTATTAATGATCTTGTATAGGCGCATCAGTTTTAATTATCTGATAGACCTTGATAGTGTTATGATTTTTATATGAGTATATATATAGAATTGTCTTTTATGTGATAGTACAAACCGCATCTTGATCATTTACTAGCCTATTGAAAAACAAATGAATTTAAAGAACATTGTTCTTTATTTAGGACAATGATATCAAAATAGTTAAAACAATAAATTTCGAAAGACCATGAAAGAAAACGTCTCGTTTTTTGTCTATGTAATATTTCTTTTTTGATTGAAAGAAACAAGCGCGTAAAAATTCTAAAGGACGAAGAAAAGTATGACTTATTATTATTTATTGTTTATAACACCACTATTAAATAGATCATTTTCTTTTTATTTTTCTTGATTATTTTAGAACAATGACACGATTTAGTTATAAACGTAAACAAAAAGAAAATTTTGTAGAATCTCCATCAACAGAACCATCACAAACAACAAATGAACAAAATAATGCTGCAACATATCAAATTGATAGATCTTCAAGAAAACTAAGTATATATACAATTGAAAAATTAAATGAACGATACAATCTTAATCAAGATTTTCAAAATAGTACAGTTGCTGGTACATGGAATTATATTAAAAAATATTATAAACCAACACCAGCTTTTTTTAAAAGACAATTATTTAAACGAATACCATTTATTGATTGGATACGACATTATAAAATAAAAGAATGGCTTCTATCGGATATTGTATCGGGTTTAACTATTGGTATTGTTCATATTCCTCAAGGTAAAAGGAGAATGTTTTTTTTTTCTCAGATAAAGTTTTCATAAAAAATGAAAATATAAAAATTTTTGTTAGGACTTGGCTATGCTATTCTTGCTGGTCTACCACCAGTGACTGGTCTTTATGTTTCTTTTTTTCCGGTTATTCTCTATGCTTTTCTTGGTTCATCACGACATATAAGTATTGGTAAATAATTAATTTATTCATGAAATTAAACGTATAGAAAATTAATATACATTGTTTTTTTCCTAATAGGTACTTTTGCAGTTTCTTCTCTTATGATTCTTGCTGCTATTAATAGTAGAGTAGGAACACTTATTCCACCTAATAGTGTTGCATCACCGATCGATAATACAACAAGTGATTATGCTGATATGGATTATACAGAAGGATATATATCTAATACATTGGGATCAACAATATCTTCAATAGCATCAACAATGAGATCTTCACCTAGTCCTCGATATTTAAGTAATGATCCTGGTGAAGCTCGTATAATGGTTGCTACTGCATTAGCACTTATTGCTGGTTTAATTCATTTAGCTATGGCTATATTACATTTTGGTTATGTTACTGTTTATTTATCGGATTCAATCGTACAAGGTTTTACAACTGGATGTGCTATACATATAATAACAAGTCAATTACCACCATTACTTGGTATTAAAATAAAAACAGTTACTGGACAATCAAAAGTAATTAAGGTAAAGAAACAAAACAAAAAAAAACAACAATAATCAAATTTGTTTTAAAATTGAATATAATATTTTGTTTTATTTCTAAGAGTTGGATTGAAATTTTTAAAAATATAAAATATTCAAATGGTGCAACATGTATAATTTCTGGAATTAGTATTGCTCTATTTGCTGGGGTTCGTGATCATATTAATGAACGTTTTAAAGGACGAATGCCAATACCTGTTCCAATTGAATTAATTATCGTAAGATACGATTCGAGTCAAATTTTTTAGATAAAAATATTCGTTTAAATAAGAAGATCTTTAAGTAGACATGTACGGGATCGAAAAAAAAATTTAGACCTTTGTCTAAATCGAGACTACGAGAAAAAAGTTATCCCAATCAAAACCAAAGATGATAGTTAAATATTTCTATAATTTTAAGAGAATCATATCAATCAGAACACAATTCAAGAGAGATGAACAGAAAAAAAAATACTAGTCGTCGATTAAATAAATAAACACTCACCTTTAAAATAACTAACTAACTAACCCGTACTTTCATTAAAAAGAACAATGTAGATCTTCATAATATTGTAATTGAAAAATACTCAGAGATTATTCGCTATTTTATTGTTTCATTTTTCTAAGGAGACATGCAGAGATAAAAACAATACACCTTGAATTGCTTTTTTTTTTAGCAGATAAATATTTTGTTTAAGAATACTTGTTAGATGGGATATTATTTCATTCACAGGTTGTTCTTGGTACCGGTCTCTCTGCTGCCTTTGATTTTAGTAAACGTTGGAAAGTTAGTGTTGTTGGCAGTCTTCCACTTGGGTAAATAAAAATCATTAACAAAAAAAAAACAAAAAAAATGAGAAATATCCATTTGTTTTTTTTTCAATAGAATTCCATCACCAGTTGCTCCACCTATGGCAGCTATATCAGATGTGGTAGGCGATGCAGTTGCAATAGCTATTGTATGTTTTGTAATTAATATAAGTATGGCTAAATTATTTGCAACAAAATATAAATATCAAATAAGTCCAAATCAAGAACTTTTTGCATATGCAGTTGGAAATATTGTTACTTCTTTTTTTCGTGGTTTTCCAGCTTGTGTTGCACTATCACGATGTGCTGTAGTTGAAGGAACAGGTGGAAAAACTCAAGTAAAAAACATTTTAAATTTTACAAAAAAATAACTTTTTATTATTATCATTCCTTTTTGTTTTTTTGAAAGATTGTTGGACTTTTGGCATCAATTGTTGTATTAATTGTTATTCTAGCAATTGGTCCATTATTTCGTACATTACCAAATGCTTGTTTAGCAGCTATTATAGTAACAGCTATGAAAAATATGCTTTTACAAACTAAACAATTACCTATATTATGGCGTATAAATAAACTTGAATTTTTAGCTTGGATTATAACATTTTTGGGTGTTGTTTTACTTGATGTTGATTATGGTTTGTATGTTGGTGTTGCAGCAACGATTTTTCTATTAATTATTCGTACACAAAGGTAGAAAAAAAAAAAAGAAGATATTTCCATCTTTTAATAATAAGAATACTTCTTGGTTTTTTTTTTCAATAGACCACATGCAACATCACTTGGTTATTTATCATCTGCTGATGTTTATGAAGATAAACATGCATATCCATCAGCAACTGATATACCAAGTATAAAAATCTTTCGTTTTGAAGAAAATATTTATTATGCTAATATTGATATGTTTAAAAAATTATTTATTAAACGTATTGATTTTCGTGTTGATGATCAAATAAAAGCAATGAATGATGAAATAATGAATATTGAACGTGAATATCAATTACGTTTAGTTAAACCAAGTACTGCACTTATGAAATTTAAACGACGTTTTCAAAAAGCAAATACAACAAATATAAATGAAACACTTACACAAGAAAGTATTGAAATAGATGAAAATAAAATAATAGAAGAAAAGAACGAAAAAGTAAAGGAATATACATAAAATGAAACTATTATCTTTCTCTTTTTTTTAAAAAAAAAAGATTGAAGAAACAAGAAAAAAATATCGACCAAATTTTGATCATATTATTATTGATTGTTCACCTGTTAATTATATGGATATGATGGGTATTAAAACATTAATACAAGTAAATGATTTTCTTAAATTAATATTCATTAAATGTATTATTTTATTTTCAGATATTTAAAGACTTCAAAGAAATCGGTGTAACTGTTCTACTTTGTCACGTTCGACGTACGTTACTATTAATTGTGTATCATTATAAAACATTTTCAATTATTTTCTTTTAGCTATTGTTTATCATCAATTGAAACGTATGAATTATATGGATGTTGCTGGTCGTGAAACTATTCATGTGTCTATCAATGATGCAGTTATGCATGCATTAAGAGCAGTATGACATACTTGGTTACTTCATTCATTGTTTTAAGTTACTTTTTTTCTTTACTATTTTAGCGTGCGTCCCGTGGTTCAATCGTCTATGTACCAGGTGCTCCAGTGACTCATATTGGTATTGAAAATGCTGCTTATGTAGATGATGAAGATGAAAATAGTGATGCAATAATAACAAGTTATTTTTAGTTCCTATTTCTATATATCAGTGACTGAATATTTCATATTTTTATACTTTTTTTGCTTGAAAATGTTATGTATAAAGCACATATTTTGTAGTACAAGTACGTCTATTTGTACTTCAAAAGCGCACTTAAGTATTGGTACTAACTACAAATGTAATCAAGCGCCTATGCTTAAGTACAAATGTACTTCCATACAATTGTTACATACTTGTCTTGCTTTTCCATTTTTGATCATTTGTATAGATGTTATTTTATGAAATATTTCTATAAAATTTAATTTCTATTTGGATCTATGCCATTTCTGCAGAACTTTCATTTGTTTGAATTTCATTCAAAACAATTCTGTATATAGTTTTGTTTAAATATTCAATGTAAGAATAGTAGTATAAATTCTAATGAAAGCATGAAAGTTTTATTGCGTAAGAGAAAAAAATTAGCAATTGACTAGCATCATAACTTTTTCTTGATACAACAACAATGACATGAATTAAAAAATAAATAAAAAAGTCACCAGTAGCACCTAATAAAAAGGAGCAGTTAATGAAAATAGTAAAATTCGTTAACTATGTAATTTACAATAAATCTTAATTAATTTCAAGAATATCAAGTCTGTAAATAATTGTTCGCTTATATTTATTCGTCGTGAAGCTAAAATCAGATTAGCATCTGGAAATACTTGCTTTTACTGATGCTGATGAAACTTGAATAAAAAAATACATACAACTAATTTGTACAAAAACCTCAATCGAGAATGTAACTAATATTACCAGAATCTGAATATGAGAGGATCATATAAATAAGCTCCTAGCTCACTTGCAAAATCTAATGATATTAAATTATTTGAATCATCATCACTATTATCACTGTAAAAACATAATGATGATGTTATTAAATCTTTGTTGATTTCATCAAGCGTAAGTTATATTATATTTTGTTTTAATCGATTTCAAGCATTAGTAGACATAACAGTTTTGGGTTGTTTGTGATTTATTCTTTCATATATTCATGGAAGAACTACAACACAAAGAAAAGAGGAAAGAAGAATAGAGCCAAGAATGACTGATAACAATACATGAACAGAAATGTTTACATGTGTATGCAAAAGAGAGAGGGAGAGAAACAAAAGAATAGAAAGAAGATGTTGTTGATATCAAGAGCGGTCACTCACAACGATGAGTATACGATCGATGAATTCGTCACAGTAGGTAATTTCAAATTACGAACTCAATGAAATTTAAATGAAGGATCTAATACAGCTCCCATAAAATATGTGTAAAGAACCATTAAATGGATTATTCTTCTCAACATTGAATTAATTTTGCCGATTAATGATATCCGAAAATGTGTTTCAATTGATGATTAAAATTGTTAAATAGCTTTAATACAAAATAAAAGATCTTCTTTAATATCATGTAAATGGGTTATCAAATGTACAATGGCTGACATCACCAAACTTGCAGTAACAATTATGGCATGCTTCACACATAATAGAAATTCCATAAAATGGTTCTAGAATGTCAAGAATCTCGTTCAGAATTATGAGATCATTATTCGAGAATCTAACTAGACTGTCAATTTATTTATTAGTCGATACCAAATAAGTTTTCTTTCCAATCAATAGACAAAGATTTTATAAGTATGGAATCATTATTCCATCATGTCATGTTCATTTTGTTGATAAATTTGCTAACTTCGTCCAGTAAAACAGCCATTTTCGAAGGTTGTGTGTGAGAATTTCGTAAGAATTTGGTATTTGTCGAGTACTCTTGAGATGTAGGATGCATTTTTTTCAACCATCATGTATGCAGAGTTGCATGGTATATGCAATACAGAATAAGCACACTGCTGATAAACCTTCAGAGTCATCAATATTCTCACCGTAGTGCACATTTATTACTTGAAAATCATTTAATTCAATATCTTCTGCAATTAACAAAGAGTACATATAAATAATTTATGAATTGAAATTTTAACAACGAGACAACAATATTAAAAACATTAAAACCTCTTAGATGTGCATAATTAGATTCCATTTCCAAAAGAAAACTCAAAATAGTAAATATACTGACTAGTCAAAAACATGACTAGCTTTTACTGCATTGTGATGATGCCGATTAGTTATGCTTTAAAAGAACATGAAAGTGTCTCGGTGTTTGAAAAAAGGTTTCGAAAGTTCTCTCGTATAAATCGTTTTTAACTTAAACTATAGCCCTATGCACTAAAGGTAGAACTTGAATTTTAATTATTTTTTCAAAATTTTTCTGAATGTAATTGTCTACTCTTATTTAATAGATATTGTATCTATACATGATTGGTGTGTGGTTGTGTA
>CAJNOL010000681.1:0-45230 GCA_905250125.1 Rotaria sordida | reverse complement strand
TAGCTAGTCCCCTTAGTCCCCTTAGCTAGTCACCTTAGTCCCCTTAGTTCCCTTAGCTAGTCACCTTAGTCCCCCTAGTCCCCTTAGTTCTCCTAGCCCACCCTCAAAAAAGGTACTATAAATATAACATATGTCGGCTGAATTCTATATATCTTATGTATGTATACATAGTAACCTTTTTTATAAGGAACAGGAGACAAGGAACCAAAGAATTCTTGAATTCTGAATGTAAAGAATTTCTTAGTCCCCTTAGTTCCTCTGCCTTGGTAAAAATGGGGTGTTATTTTTTATTCAAAATTCAATTTGAAATAAAAAAACCCATAGACTCAGAAATGAATAACTAAGTGGGTTCCCGTTCCTAGGAACCCGGGAAGCCTGAGTGACTTGCTCAAAACGAAAGAAAAAGTATGTCTATGAACTCAAGCGCGTTCAAACATGCATAGAAATGAATAACCAAGTGGGTTCCCGTTCCTTGGGAACGGAACCCTTGAGGAACGGGAACCCTGACACCCCTACTTATAATTGACATGATGTATATAATTGTACTTATAGTTCTCCATAAAATATATTTTTGTATTTGTGTTAGTTATAAAAGATATATATTTATTTGTATTAATTTTTCTTTAAAAATCATCTGAAAAATATAAAATAAAAATAAACTACAAAACTAAACTAAATATCACCGACAAAAATTCAAATAAGTCCAGGAATAAATGCATATGGTACTTTTTCACAATAAATTGTCCAATCTTTACCATATTTAGTTTTACATCGAGATACATCACGTGTATAACGATGAATAATCATACCGAAAAAGAATATTGGGTAAAAATACGGTAAAACACCTGGCCATTGATGACATGATAATGCCCAACATGTTGCCATACATATATCTGCTGTATAATGTGGTTTACGACAATATTTCCACCAACCATCAATTAATAATGTTGAACCACAGTTAGTTTTTAAATATTTTGGATCTTTTAATGTATTCCATGGAACTTGTGGAAATGTATTTCGTGGTACATATGTTCCACGTTGTTTCATACGAAAACGATTTTTTTGTGCTTGAGATGAATCCCATATATAATAAGCAAAGAAAAGTACAATGAATAATACAATAATTAATATCATCGATGTACCTTCCGTTGGTTTTTGTGTTCTTAAAGAATTAACGAGAATGTAATTAGCTTGAAATGCATATACAAATGGAACACCAGCTAAATTCCAATAGATTAACATCCAACCCCATTTTTCATAGAATATATCCCAAGTAGTTGGAATACATTCTTCACCTTTCATACAAGCATTTATATAGAGTAATTGAGCTGTTAAGATAAATATCATTGGCCATGAAACGATATGAAATGCTTCATATTGTTTTAATGCAGCAGAAACAATCAAAAGAAATAATAGAAGCCATGATAAACGTACTTCAGCTAACATTTTAAGATCAACATCTTGTCCCAAAATTTTAACACGTGGATTTAACCAAACTCCCATAAAAAAATCATAAATAGGTGAATGTGTCATTCGACATGTTTGATTTGTTTGTATAGCATAAAAATAAATAAATACTGATAAAATATCACTACATATCACAGCTACACATAATACTGAACCAAATTGATCAACTAATATTGTTAATCGAAATATACCAGTTATATGAAATATAGTAAGAAGTATTAATGTTAAATACCAACTAGCTAATGCATTACAATTATAAGTATATTGTCGATTATTTTCTGTCGGTACTGGTAAACCTTTAACTTTTAAACCAGGTAAAATAGCAGCAAATATAAGTTGTAAAAGACAAAATCCTGTATAAAGATAAAAAGCTGACCATGTTGGTGAACATGTTTCTTTAAAATTTTCTATAAATTCATTAAATGATAATGGAAAATAAAGACCACCTGAATTATATCGAAGTGATAAGGTAAAATAAAATGGTACAAAATGTGAAAATATCATTAAACCAATAGCTCCTATTGTACCACCAAATTCTTTTTGTTCTTTACTCATTGTTAATAATATTCTATATCTGAAACGTATAAGAAGAATATGAAAACTAAAGTTGAAAAAAACTTTTTAAGAACATTCAATAGTATCCTACTTATTTGTTGATAAGCACATATGGGCTCATCAGTAGATGATAACTTCGGTAAACAATGTTATCGTTGTCAAAATATCAAAAAAAAATATATATTTTTATCAAAAACTATGTCAATATTATTAAAAAGATCGAATGTAATCAATTAAATCATTTAATTTTTTGTTATATTGACAACTACTGTCATCTATCGTGATTCAATTGGTTGAGATTTTTTGTGTGCGACATGTTAGTCAATCACTTCTATTCCTATTCGTTGCATTTCATAACTCATACATTGATCATATTTATGACATAAAAGGTAATTATATGGCCTATGACTCTTACTCACTAGTTTCGTGTTTCTTTACAAAAATTACGAATAACGCTCAGTTGATGTCGAAATGCAACTATAGTTTTGCGATGGTTGTTTTACTGCAGGCGTCTGAGTATGTTAAAATTAGAGGACAGCATCGGCAAGGTGTGTTTTTTTTTCTACACATCATATTTTTCAAAAAAAAAAAAAAAGAAATACTCATGCAAAATTAACATCGATTTGTGACACAAACAAAGTACACTTTTTTTATCGGAACAGAACTTTTATTTTATTTTTTTGTCCTTCGTTACTTATCAGAATTCTGAAATGACTGAAAATTTTTTTTTAAATTTTATTTAATTAAGCGACATTATATGTAGATTTTGATGTTGATTTCGAATTTCATGTCGGTATGTTAGGAAAATAAAATTTTCACGAAAGGAAATCTTGTTTTTTCTAAATTACTGATAAACGCTCATATTCTAGGGGCACTGCCGACTGACATAACAATTCTTTTAGAATATCCATCATGCACTTAGTTCTGTGTGAAATTATGTTTTTAATTCGCATGATGTAAGAAAAAAAAACAAGTTAAAAATCAAGTTTTGAATGATTTTAGAGGTAAATCAGGAAAAAAACACGGCTTTTCTGCTCCCGTTGATCATGATATGTGTACTTGATGATCATAGTACTTAAATCCATGCAGGTTTTTATGCTATTTCCGAATATGACTCCAAAAATACACAAGAAAATTTCAACAACATGGTCACGAATATCAGAAATACTCAAATTACAGTAGAAAAGTTAAATAAATACTTCAATATTTGACAATTATAGCGAAGAGAAAATAATCTTAAAGTAAAATCTGTAGAACAGTCGTGACTAATATAGAAAACAACATCTAATCTATATGGATTCAGTCAAAATAATGTTTCTTATTAGAATGTGATTCATATTCTCTTTCAATTTTTTTTTCTCATGTAATTTCACCAGAATTCCTTACATCGTATGTGTTTTACTTATAAATCAATTTTTATTGGTTATAATTTGAAAACATTCGAACTTATTTTACCTTCTCTGCTCTTCGAATATTTTCATTAATTGATATGATCTTATTCGTAATCTTTTTCTTGTTTTTGAAATCATACTCAGAAAAGACATGCAAAAATTCATCGGTCTGTGTATTGTACCTATAGATTAGAGATTTCTTTATTGAATAACGATAGATCATGGCTCTCCGAAAACCTTGATTTTTGGAGTTTCGATCTGAATATCATTCTATAACTTCGTTTTTAAGTATTTTTTTGTATATTATTCTAAACTGCTAAGGCGAATTCTCACACTAACTTTCTGCTAGCTTCATTCCAGCTAAATTGTAAAGTTTAGCTATCTACAGATCCCATTCATTTGAAAGTAGCTGAATGATCAAAACCAGTTCAATTAGTTGATATACATTCATCACATATCTTATCAGTAGTGAAACCTACATTTAATAATGCTTAATTTAATAAAATTTGAAAAAAAAAATTTTTAATGATCCTAGGGCTCCTACGAGTTAAAAATGAAATTCATTTTTCAACTAAAAATATTCTTCATTTTACTCAGCATTTAATGTTGATTTCGAATATATAATTACTTTTTTTTTAAGTGTCATGGATAAAAAAAGAAACACGACCTAATCAACACGAGTCCCCGCTGTATTATATTAAATAATTGATGGGGATTTTTCATTTGCTTAATAAATGATTTTAATAACATAAAATTTTAGACAATACGTATCAGTAAACGATAGAAAACAGACAGAAGAGTAATATAGCCAATGGGAATATTTATTTTGTAAGGTTATTCATGCAATCTGGAGAAAATATTATTCGCATCGATGATTTTTTTTCTTCATCTCGTATACAGTATTCTACTGCGGAAGTATTTTAAAATGACACCTATTGCCTATATGCGTAACACATGTTACATGATTTATTGGTCAATAGTAGGAAAAAAATTAAATATAATTGCTATAATGTCCTATTACCTACTGTGATTTGTCAACTAGAACAGAAATATTTTTCTACGCATCTTTACATCATTGCATAGTCTATCGATTTATTTTTTTTTCTCGTTACTGGAAAAAACAACGATAAGAACGATCACGATTTGTTTTCTTCGTTTCAACATAAAAGAATATATTAAAAAAGAGAAGGCGTAAATGTCACCGATCGAGAACATGATTAAACTTGTATCCTATAAGAAGAAGCAGGGCGCCCGTGATTGTGTTTTTGTGTTCCACCGTTTTTCTTTCCTTGAAAATCAAACTTTTTTCGTTTAATAAAATCATTCCATTATGTCATGTTGTGTTTTTTGGTATTGAACATAAATATTATCATTTCGAAATAATATTTTTCTATTTTTAGTACAAAACAACAAAATGATCGGTTCTACATTTATTTTTTAGTGATTATATAAATTGAAAACTGATCAAATACAATGAGTAGATGTCGACAAATTGGTCTAGTTTTATGGAAAAATTTTACTATTCGACGAAGACGATGGGTTTGTTTTGAATAATTAATTAAGATTGAAAAAAGATTTCTTTTTTTTTTCTTTTTGAAATTTAGCCTCGTGTAGTCTTCGAATTAATTTGGCCACTGTTTTTATTTCTTATTCTTATGTGGGTACGAACACGAAATTTAGTCTTTTATAATGATGCTTGTAAGTATATTTTCATTGTAGGATTAAAAACAAAAAGCAAAATAATAATCTTTTTAGGTCATAACGATCCAAAATATCTTGGATCAACTGGTTTTTTACCAGCATTACAAACATATATTTGTCGATGGAATAATACATGTCATAATTATACAAATCCAACAGATCAATTTAAAATATTGACTGATGATCTACCGTATGTATTCTTTATTTATTTCTTTATTTATTTTTACTTTCTTAGAAATTTATTGAATCAGTTTTCAAATTTTACTAATAATCTTTTAATGACATTAAATAATGATCAAATTATGGAAAATCTAACTGATTCTCTATCTCAAATAAACAATATTATTACTTATATAAGTATTTGGAATGGTAAAAATAGTTCATAAGAAAATAAAAATTTTTATTAATATATTGTTCTTTTTTTTTTTGAAGGAACTATTTTAGCAAATAACACAACGAAAGATTTTAATCAATCAATACCAGCAACGACATTAAATATACTTTTTACAAATCCTGTTAATTTATCTAATCTTCATCAATCATGGTTGATTAATAGAACAAATTCATTATCGAATACAGATGTTGCTATTGAAATATTTATTGTATCTTTACAATCAAATTATGTTTATGTAAGTTTTTTTGACAAAATAAATTTTTTTGTTTTGTACTTTTTTAAGAAATAAATTTATATTTTGTTTAGTCTTATCAAACAGAAACAAATATTAAACAATCTTTTTGTATTAATGGACAATTTAATCAAACATTTTTAATTAATCAACAACAATCAATTCAAGCAAAAGATTTTTTATGTAATAATTTATCAGCAATTGACTTAAAAAATTTTTTAATTAGTGTACAAAAACAACTTGATATAATATTTTTGGTAAAAAAAAAATTTTGAGGAAAATTTTTTTTGTTCAATTGTTTTTTTTATTTTTATTTAGACTCATATTGAACTAAACATAATGAATACTGGTCTCACTAGTACACAGGTAAGGATTTTAATCAATTTTAGGTATGTTAATATATAGATTTGTTAAGATTATGCAAGCTACTGAAAACATTCGTTCTCAATTCGAAATTCTCAATAGCCACTTTTCATTTGGAGAAATCAAAAATAATTTGAGGTAAGATTTCAAGTTTTATAAAAAAAAAAACCAAGTGATTTGGTTGTAAGATTGAATCAAATATCTAAAGGAAATGATAATAATTTATTAAGAATTTCAACTACAATAGACAGAAAAATTGTTTTTTTTCTTTTGGCATATGATTTAGATAGAAAAACAAAAGACTTTTAAAAATGATGCCACTTCGAATATATCTTTATAGTTAAAATTGACTTTCGAGTTAATATTTTGCTCAAATCTTCTAAAAAGTAAAGCCTGAGAAGAAAATATTATATCAATATTGTCACATCGATCAACTTTTGAATGGAATTAATAACAAAAAAATTCAACAACATTTTATTTTTCAAAAACTTCCATCAATTATTTAATGTCCCTGGACGACAAGAAAATAATATATATCGAAAATATGCACCCTACCACGAAACCATTTATTTACTATTGTATTTTCATCAATCTTTCAAGATCTCAGAAATTGAAAAATATATATATTCTATTGAATGAATAAATATAGTAAAGCTCTATTGTTCATATATAGAATAATAATCTAAATACATCTCTATTATAGACACTTAGAGTAGAGAAAATAATTAATTCAAAAAACATTTTTTTATGATTGCAAAACGATCAACTTAGTCTTTTTTTTTTATAGAAAAAGCTATATTTTGGGTATAAAAATCAAGGGTAAATTTAATTTTCAATATACCCTTGAGAAGAGCACTCATTACAATAGAAAAATCAGCATTGAATATATTTTTTCATATCCTTTCTGATTGGAAAAGAAATTGACAGATAACAAAATATGCTGTTACTCGATAGTAAAGTTGCAAGAACTTCTTTTGAAAATGTTTGATTTTAGACTTTTTCTTCTCGTCAGGTTCGCTATGGAAATATATGTCCGGTGAAAAATTTGCAGCTCGGACATTGCTGTTTCTAACAGAAAAAAAAATGGTTTTCTTGATTTAGAAGTCGGCTAGGAATGTTTGGTTTCTTTGAGGGTTGTAATAAAGTTATTTCAAAGTTTTCATATCCGATTCAATCGAGTCTGAGACTAACCCGATGGACTCTAGTGAGGAAGCAGAAGTTTAATCTATAGAAAAAGCACCACTTTCTTACATAAAACAAAAAGAAATTGTTTTTTTTTCTAATCTATTTCAGTTTAACAACATTTTGTGGTGGACGCAATGATCTTTCATATTATTTTGTATCGAATTCATCTCAAAGTAATAAAACATTGAATACTTTGAAAAACGCAAATGTATCAAATAACTCTTCATCACATACTACTAATACAATTTTTGATATCAATTGGGATGATTTAGCATCAGATTTACTTTATTTTAATGAATCTGATATGTGTAATCAATCATATATAATTGGTTCTGGTAATGTTAAACAAACTCTAATTGTTAATCGTACATGTCGTTGTGTTCAATTTGATCGAGTATTTAATTCAAATAAACAATTAAAACAATTTGGTCGTCTTGTACGTCCATTACTTTATGGAAAAATTTATTATTATCCATCAAATAATCATTATAATAATATAATAAAACAAATTAATCAAACATTTGAATCATTAGATGAATTAACAAAATTATTTCGTCAAATATATTCAACTATTAATATAACATATGAAAGATTTTTACCATTATGTAATATGTCAACAAATTCAACAATTATTTGTCAACAATTAAATTCATATAGAACATTATTATCTTTATTTATAATTTTCACTGAATTTATAGCTTGTTCAGATCGTAATCGTTTTATTCCAGTATCAAGTGAATCACATATGATAATTAAAGGACAAAATCTTTCAGTAACAGATAGATTTCTTGCTGGAATTGTATTTCTTAATGAAATATCAAATAATGATAGTTTACCAAAACATATTAAATATAAAATACGAATGACACTTGATACTGTTGATAATACATTTCGAACTGAAGATCGGTATGATGAAAGAAAATTTGATTGAAAAAATTTGTTTGTTTTTTATTAATTTTTCTATAGATATTTTACATATTCACCACGTTATTCGGCACCACTATCAACTAAATATCATTCATTTACTTTTATTTATTTACAAAATGCTCTTGATCATGCTATTATTAATATACAAACAGGATTAAATCTACCATTTGGTATACAAACTCAACAAATGCCTTATCCATGTTGGATTAATGATAGGTATATTAATTAGATATTAATAAATTAAAAGAAATAATAATATTAAAATTTTTTATTTTAGATTTGTTAATTCAGTAAGACAAATGTTACCATTATTTATGGTATTAAGTTGGATATTTACAGTATCAATGAATGTTAAAGATATTGTTTATGAAAAAGAAAAGTAAGAAAAGAAAAGAAAAGAAAATAATAATAAAAATAGAAATTTTAATATTATTATTTAATTTAGACGATTAAAAGAAATAATGAGAATAATGGGTTTAAATGATTCTGTTCATTGGTTTACATGGTTTATTTTATGTTTTGTTGTTATGATAACAATAGCTATATTACTTGTTATTATTTTGAAGGTAAATTGATCATTTTATTTTTCAATCAATGAATAATATTCTTGAAAAATTTTATAATGAATTTTGAAAAGAAAAATCTATAATTTATTACTAATAATAATATTTTATTATTTTTTTGAAACAAATTTTGAATTTAAAACTAATCAATTTTGAAAGATTTCAAAATCATACATTGATTTTTAAGACATTTGTATTCTTACTTCTCAAAAATACTAACTTAATTGTCTAGCTAAAACTAAATCTTATAATCAGATGGTTTTTTTTTTGTTATCATATCTACTATCTATAGTAGATATGTAAAAGTCAATTCAATTAATAAGTTATTTCTGATGGTCATCGGACTCTTCGTCACAAAATATTCATTACATGAACAGAACATTTCAAGGACAAATTGTCTCTTTTTGATCAAGCTCAATCAAAAATATTAATATGAAATCTAATCTACATATATCAACAGTTGCTTCAACAAAAATGTCATTAAATAAAGAAGTTAAAGAAGAACAGGACAGTAATGATTATGATTCAATAGAAGAAAATTAGATCTGATTATTTGCAGACAATGCTGCTATCTGTTAAATCTACGCCTAATCTGCATAAATTTATTCCACTTTTATTTTCAATTTCATGTAGTAATGAATATGGCAAAAGTGGTTTCTTTTTTTGACAATGACATATTTATACGATTATAAACAAAATCGTATGTCAACAGAGCTCATTGCAGCTGAATGAAAAATTTGTTTAAACTCATCTTTATCTTATACAAAATCTCATGAGTTTTTTCTTATCGAAACTAGAACTTTTGAAACTTATTTATTCTAATAGAAAATATAGTATTAAAAAACAGTGTGTTCACTAATATTGAAATTTATGGTTCTTATTTTGTTAATCAATTGTTATTCGTTGAGTTAATTATAGTTTAACATTTATTTTCTTTTTTCTGATTGAAATATATATTGTGGAGATGAAGAATAACTGGACTCTCCTATCCGGTAACTCCGGGTCCTAGCACTACTTTCGATAACATTGGCTATTATGAAGTTCCGTGTGGGATGGGATGCAATGAAAAAAATATGCCCCTGGGAATAAACTCTTCTAGTCTATCTTATGGAATGAAATAATTCTCAGAAGATTTCTGTAGGCATGTGACAATAACAATATCATTTGATATTGAATGATATTTAGTGTTAATGGGTGATGAAGAAGTAATTAGAAAAAATGTTCATATACAGAGAATGAGCGAGCAAACAGTTCTCTATGAAATGATATGCTGATAATTAGTTTGCTACAAGTAATTTTTCAACAGTGAGTATTTCGGACAAGGAACATCGTGTCAATTTAGGCAACTTTCTCGATTTCTATGGAAAACAGATTTATAAAATGAGCCCCACCAATTCGTTCTAAGACTCTTGATTCCTATATCACTTTATAGAGAACGATCTCACCTTTAATTCTATGCTAGAAAATCAATGATATAATGTATGCAGTAAAGGACACTATTGCTGAAAAACAAAGATGTAAATTTTATCGCATCAAACTTAATTTTCGTGCCTCTAAAACTTGGACTAATAATTCCTAAACTAGAAGTTCTACAGAAATGTCGAATCTATATTCGAAGACAATACAAAATGTTTATTCAACTTCAATGTTTCCAAATTTCAGCAGGTCGCTTAAAGAAACTGAAAAGTGAATGATTGTTTTTCGATCACCCGTTACTTAGTAGTAGTACCAATGTTAGCCAATACCGTATTGGTATTTTGATATGTCTAATGTTCTATCGCTCGTTGGATGGAACTGTCTATAAAACTATCCGTTCCACATGGGATAGAACGATTTCAAACCAGGTGAAGGTCTGGTGTACATCTACTGTTATAAAGATCGAATAAAAATCTATATCTATCAGTGAAAAATTTAAAACCATTATTCACTTGTTCGGAACTAAAATTCTTATTGAACTGTAGTAACCAAATAACTATTTATCTAGTGAATTCTAAAGAAATATTAGGTCAAATTTCCTTGAATCAATAAAATAAATAACAAATCATATTTATATTATTCTATTTTATTTTTAGTTTGGAAAAATTACTCAATATTCGAATTTTCTAATATTATTTCTTTTCTTTGTTTGTTATACATTTGCAACAATTAATCAATGTTTTCTTCTAAGTGTTTTTTTCAATCGAGCTAATTTAGCTGCTTGTGGTATGTAGTTTTTTTTTGTTCAGAATATTTAAAATATAGTTACATTCCTATGTTTATTTCAGGCGCCGGAATTATTTATTTTGTTCTTTATTTACCTTATACACTCTTACTAAATTATGATACTCAAGTTTTAAGATGGCATAAAGTTATTACTGTAAGAATTTAAAGTCAACAAAAGAAAATAAAACAGCATTAAATACTAATATTTATTTCTAGTGTCTATCATCAACTGTTGCATTTGGTATTGGTTGTGATTATATAGCTCGATTTGAAGGTGTAGGACAAGGTATTCAATGGAATAATATAAATAAAGGTGTAAAACCAAATGATAATTTTACATTTCTTTATTGTATGATAATGATGCTTGTGGATTCGATAATTTATATGATATTAACTGTTTATATTGAAAATGTTTTTCCCGGTAATATAGAAAATAGAAACAAAGAATTCTATCAGATAAGATGACTATGCTTCATTTGAAAAGCTACCAATATCATTTTGTAGAGCAACTTGTGTCGCATCGAATGGTATATTTTTCATCAGGTTTTAGTATTCTGAGATGTCATATATCAGTTAAGGGATATTATAGTAATTATAGATGATACAACCAAATATTAAGAGTCAATATGTCTTCAAACTAATCTATATCAAATTTTGTTTTCAGTTAATTCAATAGAGTTTTGTCTCATCTTCAATCATGTATATCTAATAATAGGTTTCTTCGTACCAAAAAAACTTAGCATTTTTCTCAGCTTCGGTAATTTTTAGGTTTTATCATGTTTTAAATTATTCGATACTACTTCCCAAGGCAAAGACGGCTAAACGTGGTACTTCCTCAGATATTGTATACCACTAACTTCTATAAGAATACGTATTGATTGGGTATATATGCTCTTCGCTGAAACATACTTCGTCGAAAGTACTTTTTGGACGCGGAGGGCGCTCCGAAGATGAGAGTGAAGGCAAAACGAGTTGATCTCTTCATGCTGAACGAGCCTATATAAGAATTAAAGGGCTCGCAATAGTCTAAAACGTCCTACGGGTCTTTCGACGAAATTTTTTTCGTCGAAGAGAGGGTTACAACCCATTTGATGTGGCATGAGTTGCTCTACAAAACAATCTCGGTAGTTTTTCCAATGAAGAGTAGTCATCTTATCCGCCATAGGCTCGTTCGATAAAAATTTTCTATTAAACTTATTAGGTGAATATGGCATTCCTCAACCATGGTATTATCCATTTACAAAAACATATTGGTTTGGTTATGATATAAAAAAAAATCGTCAACGTACAAATGAAATCAAACAAAATCAAACTAATATAAACACTAATAGTAAAAAATAAACTTGTTTGATGAAAAAAAAAATAGAACTAATATTTTTAATTTTTTCTTTCACAGTTGAAAATGATAATGATGATGTTCTTCAAGGAGAACTTGGTGTTGATATACAAAATTTATCAAAATATTATCGAAATAAAGTTGCATTAAAAAATTTATCTATTAAATTCTATCGAAATATGATAACAGCATTTCTTGGACGTAATGGTGCTGGTAAAAGTACAACATGGTCTATATTAACTGGTCTAATTCCACCATCAAATGGTACAGCATATATTGATGGTTACAATATATTAACTGATATAAAAGTTATACGAAAACGATTAGGATTTGCACCACAACATAATATTTTATTTGATAATTTAACAGTTACAGAACATTTAGAATTTTTTTCTGCGTATGGAAATATTTATTTATTTGAATAATATTAAAGTTTGTTTTTTTTTTGTTTAGTTTAAAAAATGCACCACAAGAATTAATTGAAGATGAAACAAAAAAAATGCTTGCAGATTTAGGAATAGAAAATAAATCAAATAATTATTCAAAAGAATTATCTGGAGGAATGAAAAGAAAACTTTCTATTGCTATTGCATTTATTGGAAATTCTACAACTGTTATTTTAGATGAACCAACAGCAGGTACATATATATATATATATATATATATTGAGTTCAATTGAAATACCTCATCTAAGATATTCTCAGTATGAACTAAAAGAAAAATAATATGACCAAAATTTCAGAAAGAATCTGCAGATACAACACACTTCGAATTAGCAATAATAAAATTACGTTTTAGAATGTAGACACAATCGATAAGCATTGAAGTTCTGTAAAATAGATTTCTTTTCCAAAAAAATACTTAGCAATATGAATAGATTATTACAAAAATGATTGAGCGAAAAAGTTTTCAATCTCAATCTTGGTTTTTTTTTTATATTACTCAAAATATATCTGATTGATAAAATACTATTTATATAGGAATCATTTTATAGAATATATCTTGTATTTAGGTGTTGATCCATTTGCAAGACGAGCTATATGGGATCTTATACTTAAATATAAATCCGGTCGAACAATTATATTATCAACTCATCATCTTGATGAAGCTGATTTATTGAGTGATCGTTTAGCAATAATTTCATCTGGCGAACTACAATGTGTTGGTACAACAATGCATTTAAAACATAAATATGGTGAAGGTTACAATTTAATTGTTGAATTAATATCAACAGAAGATGAAAATAAACTTAGAAAACAACAACAACAACAACAGCAGGCAGTAATTATTTATTTTATACATTGTTACTAGAGAGAGAGAGAGCTGCGAGCCATGCCAAACTCGAATGAGATTTGGATCTAAAGTTTAAGTTTTTGTCAGATTCGAATCCATATCCAGTTTCTATTCAGCTTTGAGTCTAAATAGAGAAGAACTGACGTCAGTCTACTCAGATATAACATTTCAGCTACGGTTAAACTTAATAATGACTATTATCTAAGAGGAGACAAATCTTGATCTTCATTTAGTCATATATACAAAGGACATCATATATCAGTGGAAAAAAATTCTAGTATAGATCTGGTATTAGCTAGTCATCAAAATAATAGACTACTACCATCTCGAGGATATATGAAATAAGTTAGTAATTTATGTGAATCCATAGTTTCCTAATTATTGTTATCCTTTGTGCTTTTAGGACTCAATAAATAATATACTTGATCCAATAAGTATAGAATTGAATATAAATAATTCGAATACAAATTCTTTGAAACGTTTTGAACCATTAACAGAATTTCTTAAATCTTATATGTCTGATATACGTATAAAAGAAGAACATGGTGATCAAATAACATATATTATAATAGATAATACTGAACATACAAAAATATTTCCAAAAATGCTTGCTGATCTTGATGAAAATCAAACAAAATATTATATTAAAAATTATGGTTTATCAAATAGTAGTCTTGAACAAGTATTTCTTCGTGTTGCTGATGAAAAAAAACGAACTGAAGATTATGAACGTTTATCATCTTGGAAAAGAATGAAAATTTATATTAAAAGATTATTTAGAAAAAATGAAATCATAGAAGAAGAAATAAAGAATGAGGAAATCAATGACGAAGAAAATAATGATAATCAAGAACAATTTAATACATGTTTAAGTGGTATGAATAAAGATAAAATTGTTTTCTATTTTGAATATATATATATATATATATATATAGATATTTTCTTGAATTAAAATATGTAACTATCATTTAAATTATTTGTTTTAGACGAATGGAGTTCATATGCTGAAGAACGTTATACAGGTCTATATTATTTAGTTGTACAAATAAGTGGATTATTGATAAAACGATTTCATCGAACAAAACGTAATATTAAAGCATTAATTGCTGAACTATTTCTTCCAATTTTCTTCGTCTTACTTGCTATGTTAGTAACAAAATTAGCACCAAATCAAAGTGAACCACCACCCCTTATACTTCATCCATGGTATTGGGATCAACCAAATTATATGTTTCAATCATTACCTATTAATAATACTTCATTATTATCAAAATATATTCATAAAACATTTATTCAATCACCATCATTAGGTACACGTTGTATGAAAACAACAATGTTAGATAAAGAATTATATCCATGTGATACAACTAATATTGGTTATACACCTGTATCAATGAGTAATGAAATAATGAATGCATTAAATAATGTTAATTATAATCAAACACGTATATCACCAAATTGTGATTGTTGGGAAAAAATGCAAACATGTCCAATAGGTGCTGGTGGACCACCACCAAGTTTTGATATAACAGAAACAAAAGATACTTTATATCGTTTATCTGATTATAATATAACTGATTGGTTTGTAATATTTTAAAGAACAAAAAAAAAAAAAAAAACATTAGATTATTTGATTAAATATAATTGATTTTCTTTTTGTTTAGGATAATTAAGACAGAATTTCATGAAGAATATTTAATGAAACGTCATGGTGGTTTTGATTTTTTACCACAAAATAATTTGAATAATATTGATCTTTTAAATGAAGAACTTATTAATCGATTAATGAATATAATTAATCAAACAGATCAATCAGTATTAAAGATTGATATTGCTAAAATTGCTTCTCTCTTTCGAATACATCCACCAAAAGTTTCGGTAAATAATTTAAATTTTATTTATATTAATTCGTAGATTAATGCTGTTTAGAAAATATTGTTTTTAATATATTCTGAATTATATCCTGATTAAATATTCAGTCAAGAGCAATGAGGAGATAACAATTAAAGTTGAGATTATTTAATACTTGTACCATCATTATATTCGCTATTGCTATCGCCACTTGTTCATCATGCTTCGTTTTACGACTAGTAGAGTCTGTTGGGTTAGTCCTGGACCCAATGGGTTCTAGTCGTTTGATGAGAGAATATTCTCAGGTGTTTACGTTTTTTCAGCTGATACTTTGTCCATAAGTAAACTTTAGTGAGCTATAGAAAGCTTCGAAAGGGCTTGTGCTTATGAGTGTGCCTTGCCGAGTTTTGAATTGTTCGAATACTTTTCATGCACGTAAAAGTAATGGCAAAAGTTTTTTGATGACAATTAAAAGGTAGGAGATTGTAAATTATTTTGACAGTGAACTTAATGATAACTAGATTTTACTAGACTTTCCAGCGTTTTTTCCTTCAGTATCATTTCTATTAGAACATAAACTATTCATCTTCATGATTTTCATATGAAGTCGAGTATACATTATTCAGCAGTATGATAAATACTTGTATTCAAGGAATTTTGAGATTTATCATCTGCGAATTTCTTAAGATTGCAATATCTAGTATAATCTAGTTATTATTAATTGTAACTTCAAAAAGACTTACGGTCTCCTACTTTTTAATAGTCACCAAAAAGTATTTACCAGTACTTTCATGTGCATGGAAAATACTCGAATAATTTAAAACTCGGCAAAAAACGCCCATGGGTACAAATCCTTTGAAAGTTTTCGGAACGACTATTCAATTCTGAGTAGAAAATTTTACTGATAGTATCAAAGTTCGAATTCGCAAATTCTGAACCGAACACACTGCTCTACTCATATCCTCAAATTAAGCAAGGATGAATAATCAGAAAGTATTTGGAAGAGGACACCATTTTCCTTTAATTCAAGATATAAATAAAGTTTTCAGAAAAAAAAAATTCTTTTTAATAACCAATATTTCGTTTTTGAAGGTTTGGTATAATAATAAAGCATGGCCATCAAGTGTAGCATTTTTAAATTTATTTAATAATGCATTATTACGTGGTAGACTTCTTGAAAAAAATTCTTCAATATCAATTGATGATTATGGTATAACAGCAATAAGTCATCCATTACCACAAACAGAAATTCAAATTGATAGTGAATTACAAAATCGTATTTCTATGGAAATGTTTACAGCCATATGTGTTATATTTGCATTAGCATTTGTTCCTGCAAGTTTTCTTGTTTTTCTTATTGATGAACAAGTAACAACATCGAAACATTTACAATTTGTTAGTGGTGTTAAAGGTAATTAATTATTCAAATTAATAGGACAACAACAAAAAAAACAAAATAAATCATTTATTTTCTGATATTTGTTTGTTTTTTTTTCTTCTCTTTATGTTTAGGTATAACTTATTGGTGGGCAAATTTTCTTTGGGATTTAACAAATTATTGTGTGTCAATAGGATTTTGTATAATTATATTTCTTAGTTTTGGTATTGAAGCATATGTATATAAAATGAATTTTCTTTGTTTATTCTTATTATTATTTTTATATGGTTTTGCTATAATACCAATAATGTATCCAATAAGTTATTTATTTCGTTCACCAGCAACTGGTTTTGTTGTTATATCATCAATAAATATATTTATTGGTTTAATGACAACAATATCAACAATAACAATAGAAAATTTTTCAGATGAACCTGATTTAAAGAATATTAATGCTATTTTAACAAAATTATTTTTAATATTTCCACATTATTGTCTTGGACGAGGTTTATTTGATTTAAGTAAAACTCATGCAACAAATGTACTTAGTCTTAAATATGGTTAGTTTTTCTTTCTTTTTTTTTTCTTTAAGTCTGTATATTCTATAGTCATTTTTTTTTTTTTTGTAGTTCTGGATTATGTTCCTATATCACCATTCAAGTTTGATGTTGTTGGTAGAAATCTTTTATGTTTATGTATTGAAGGTGTATTCTTTTGTATATTTGCAATACTTGTTCAATATCGATTTTTTATTCCTGATCAGTAAGTATTATATTTTAATATTTAAATAGAATGTTTATTTCTTTTTTTTTTTCTTAATATTTAGTGGTTGTGTTAGTACACCAAATAATTTAATATCATCAAATGAAGATGATGATGTTGCAGCTGAACGACAAAGAATTTATTCTGATCGTAATAATACAAATGGAGATGTTTTAAGAATGATTGATTTAGTTAAAGTATGAATATGAAAAGATTAAAAAAAAAAAGTTTTTTTTTTTTGTTTTGTTATTCATAGATTTATGGATTGAGACTTCGAAAAAAATTGATAGCTGTTAAAAAAACATGTGTTGGTGTTAAACAAGGTGAATGTTTTGGTTTATTAGGTATAAATGGTTCAGGAAAAACAACAACATTTAAAATGTTAACTGGAGAAATTTCAATAACAGATGGTAGAGCATTTGTTAATAATTATAGTGTTATTAAACAATTAAGTGCTGTTCATAAAAATATAGGGTATAGAAAAAAAAAATGAAGAAGAATATTTGTTTTTATTTGATAGAATCTACTTTTTTTTTTTAGTTATTGTCCACAATTTGATGCACTTGATTCTTTATTAACAGCACGCGAACATCTTTATCTTTATGCTCGTTTACGTGGGATTAAAAGAACGAATATACCATTTGTAAGTTTTTTTTTTTTTTATTAGACTTCTTACACGTACTCATAGCAGAAGTTTACCAACGTAATTAAACTTTTGAATATTAATCATATAGAAATTAAGATGAATACTTTATTTTTGATATGAATAGACTCATATAATTTCTGATGAATACACATGTACCTATTTTTAGTTTATTAACATTAATATATCTACAGAATGTACCAAAAGTTCATCGGAAAAGTTAACACAAATTTCAAGCGATTTAATTCATTCTTTTGTGAAACATGACCTAAAAGAAGTGTTGAAGTATAGAAGTAGAAATTCATCCTCCCACAAACTATGAAATACAATCAAAGATTGAATATCAAAAACATCTTGTTCTAATATATGAAGTATTTTCTTGTTGCATTTCTCGAAGATTAAGTACAAGGATAGTGAAGCAATGTGTCCCATAATAGATAGAATAAAGCAGTCTTCCTATGATTAGAAACAATAGCTACATTGTGGTTTCACATTTTAATCTCGAAAGGGTTGTACTAACAGCTTTTAATAATATGTTAGTATGTTATTTAAAGTTTTGTTCTGTATAGTTACGGATAAATGTCTGTACCTATAAACATTAGAATAAAAATTGTTTTACTAATAGTCAAATATTAGACATCTATAGTTATGAAATGAAAACTGGAAGTTGAATTTGGCAAAAATACAACAAGTAAAGATTGCAGTGCATTTATCTTTCAACGCTTTTGTGAAACTGATACAATAGACGATCGAGAACATTCTAAAAGATTATCAAAAAAGTCCATAATGTTTGTGAAAACGAATATATGATTGTAGTTCGTTTTCACAAACATTATGAACTTTTTTGATGATTTTTCAAAACGTTCTCGATCGTCTATTGTAACTGTTTTTGCTTCATAACCATAGGTGACTAAATTTTGATTATTAATAAAACTATTTCTATTCTCACATATATATAGGCACAGACATGTATCTGATAAAATCCAGAAAAAATATTTCGAAGAACATACTAATGCATTATAAAAAAATCAATTAAATCGCTTGAATTGTATATAAGAAAGTTGTGTTAATCTTCTCTCAACGAACTTTTGGCACGTTCTATACATTAAGTCATTGAGGCGAAAAGGTAAAAAAAACCAGCTTGTTTTTTTTTTTATAGATTACTGATTGTCTATTAAAACGACTTGGTCTTACACTCTGGGCTGATCGACCAGTAAAACAATATTCTGGTGGTAATAAACGTAAATTATCAACAGCTATTTCACTTATTGGTAATCCATCGATTATATTTATGGATGTAAGTTTAATGAAAACAAAAAAAGAATTTTATAAAGAAAAATAAAAATTAATAATCATTCGTAGGAACCAACAACTGGAATGGATGTACGTGCAAAAAGATTTCTATGGAATTGTATATTAACATTAACACGTAAAGATCATAAATCAGTTATAATAACATCTCATTCAATGGAAGAATGTGAAACATTATGCAATCGTATGAATATTTAATTCTTTCTTTTCTTTTTAACTATATTTTTTGTTTGTATAGGTCTTGTTATTATGGTTAATGGTGAATTTAAATGTCTTGGTAGTGTACAACATTTAAAAACTAAGTAAATCTAATTTTTATTGTTAGTTTTTTTTTAATAAAAAAAAAAATTTTTTTCGATTAATTTGAATTTAAAGATTTGGTGATGGTTATAGAATACTTGTTCGAACAGAAATAAATAGTGATAGAAAAAATGTAATTAATTATATAAAAGAACAAATACCTGAAGCTGATATTAAAGAAGAACATAATAAAATGATACATTTTCGTGTATCAACAAATGTTCCATTATATAAAATGTTTAGTGTTTTAGAAAAAGCACGTGAAAATTTTAAATCAATAATTGAAGATTATACAATTACACAAGTAACACTTGATGATGTATTTGTTACTTTTGCTAAAATACAAGAAGAAAATCAAACATTAGAACAAATTAATAATACGAATATAAATGAAGATAATTGTTTAAAAAAGAATTTTTTTTATAAATTATTCTATAAACCACATAACAATATAATTGGTATGTTAAATTATTAATCTAAATTAATTTATTAAAATTAAGTTTTTGTTTTATAGAATTAACTAAACTTTAATGTTCAAATTATAATAGTATGTACATATAATGATTTATATTTTCTAATTCAGATAATATCGAGTTTTTGTTTTCGCAGAAAAAAAAAAACTTTCAAGAATATTTTAAAATTTTTTTTACTACGTTACTTTTGTACTCAAGGGTATATATGATTATAGATATATGAACAGGAATAATATTACTATAGCGAGAATTTATTGATTTCATTGTGTATTATTATGTTTAATTAAATAAATGAATATATGCTATTTCTTTCAGGTATGCAATAAATTCATTCAATACAAAGTATTCAAGCTTAGTTTTTCTTTTTGTTTTATTCAAGTTGTAATAACAATATTGTAAAATTTCAGTGGGCTTTTATGTATTTTTTTTTTGTGGCTGTATATCTGTGATATTTAATATTTTCCTATTTGATTTTGATCGTCCAAATTGTCTTGATTTTTTTTTTGTTTTCTTTTATTGTTTACAATTGAATATGTCGGTGATAAGAAATATATTTTGTTCTATTCTATTAAATGTAATTAAATTATTTTGTTTGTTTGTTCTCATTGTTAACAATTCAAAATCGAATCTTTCTTTTTTTTTTTCTCTTTAATAACAATATTTTCTTAGTTATCCTTATGATTTTTGCTTTTTGTTGTATATCTTTTCTTTTGTTTAATTATAAAATATTTCTCGACAAAAGAAACAAAATTAAGTCAATAATTCTTTTTTTTTTATTATTGTTCTCGATTTGTTGATAACCGCACATATATTTGAAGTATTAGTTTTACAATTAAGAATTTAACTCAATAGCCAATATTTTTGACAGTTACTGTTTTCGTGCCAAATCTCGTATGAATCGTTTTCGACCACTAACTGGATTCATGCAGCAAAAACGACCTAATAAAAACCAAAAAAAAAAAGTAAAAATAATGATTAATTTAAAATAAAAAAAAGTACTCATACGTCGTACTGTCGGTTCCAATAATGATTGCAAATTATTGTCATTTGATAAAGCATGTTCTTAAGAAAAAAAAAAAAATTAGAAGCTTTAATTTAAAAGCAAAACTTTGTGATATATTTCATTTTACCTGGAATTGTCATATGTTTCATTATCATTTGTTGAAATGCATCCTGTGGTAAATTTTCAAGTTGATTCTAAATATTTTACAAAATGAACAATGAGAATTTTTATTAATTTTTCATTAAAAAAGAGAAATATGAGAACAACAATCATAGATAATTTATCATCTTTTGTTTTCATCGTTCAATTCAATTAGCCTTGATCAAGAAATAATAGGAACGTCTTACATATATGTCTATAAATTTGTTTAGCAGATTAATAGAACTTATCGTTTTTCAACATAAGGAGACAAGGCCGATGTCTCTGTTTTGTTTACTAAGTTCCGCAAGGCCGGAAACGATTACCCATTGAAGTATATAGCACGGATATATATTCATGCTAAGTCTCAATAAAAAAATAACGAGAACCATCGTTTTTTTTTTTTTGTACTAGTAGATTGAAAACAAAACGACAACTTTGTTGTTTCTTAAATATAAGTTTTCTAGAAACAAAAAAAACATAACCATTTTATACCTGATATTGATCAGTATGTATCATTGCCAATGAATGAATAATAAGAAATTCGTTGGTGATAAGAATGAACAATAATATATGGACTAGCATTATTGATGAATTGAAGTTTTTTCTTCCAATACCAAACATATTAACAAATTTTCTATGTTTTTTTTTTCGATGATAAGAATACGAAAATCGATTTGGTTCAAATGAATTTATAGATATATGAGTATGATTTGGTTTAAAAAATATTGACTGAATGAATGTTATGACCTGCTCTTAAAACAGCGGCAAGAGGAAAGAACCTAACAAACGATAAATCTTCTATTGATTAGAAAATAGATAGCGAGAGAGGAAGTGAGGATCGAATAGAAACAAAGAGAGAGAGAGAGTGAATGTGAGAAAAAATTGAGATAAAGCAGAATCAACTTGTCGGTTTTTTTTTTCTCAAGCCACAATAATTTTATTTGGAAAGCTAATTTGAATCAATAGATTTTTTTTGGCAAAAGAAACTAGAAGAAATTAAAAAAATACTTATCACAATTAGAATATCAACATGTGTGTAATATAATATGAGAGCAACTCATCTGTTAGAGTGCTTGTTCACTCGAAGAAATTATTATAGACTCCTTTTTAAAATCAGATACATGAGCTTTCTATTAACTATATATGTTAAATCTTTGTTTTTTTTTGTTTGCAGTAGATGTGCAATGAAATATTCAGTATTAAATCAATTCTCAGATGAATATATAATATTAAAAATATGATTTAGTAAATTCATATAAAAACTATATAATCATAACGAATAATAATTATTATATTAAAGTATTAGAAACAAAAAAAGAGAATATGTATAATGATGTTCTTTATTTATTTATTTTTATTATTATTATTTTTTATATAAGAAAAAAATTACGACCAACATTGAACATTTTGTTGTGGTACACATCGTTTTAAATTTGATGCAAACGATGAATCAGGTGGACATTCATAACGCTGTTTCGTTGAACAATCTGTAAAGAAACGACATTTAGTGTCAGCCACGAAAGATGATGGATCCCAACAATTAGTTGATGATATTGATGTTGTTGGAAATCTCACTAATGCAAAAAAATAAGTAATATAAAAAGATTAAAAAAGAAAGAACAAGTGATATATTCTTACATTTTGTTGAACATTTTATTTGAACATCATTTAATTCTTTTTCTTTAACACATTTCTTTTTATCTTCAGAATAAATAAGTGGTGTAGGACATTTTCGAGATACAGTTATCTGTTTGCCACTAGGTGTTGTTAGACATTCATAATAACTTTGACAATTATTTGAGACATTTGCATAAATTTGCTTTTCTTTTGCTAATATAAAAAAAAAAAAAGAATTTTCTTTTTGATAATATATTAAAGATTAGTAGTTCCTAATGTTTTAAATATAATATTAATTATTTGATGAATAGTTTAATAGAGATGCTGTTTTTTTTTATCTCTTAGAAAAGAAGTATAGATTTCTTATTATTTGAAAATAAAATTTCGAGAACTATTTATTAGTTCGCTTTTTTTTAAAGATTGTAGTTCAAAAATAATTTAGAATATTCGAAACTTGCAAAAATTGTTTTTGAGCATCGAAAATATGTTATTTATATAAAATTCAGAACAATAATATATAGATATAGAGTAGTATTTTTTTAATGATAGATTTTCTAGCATTACAGTGATTCAAAGATTCATAAGAGAACATTCCCAAATGTTCGCGTCCTTTTCAACTGATATTTTGCTCATAAGTAGACTTTGGTGAACTATGAAAAGTCTCCAAAGAATTTGTGCCGACGAGCATTTCTTGTCAAGTTTTAAATTATTCGAATATTTTCCATGTACATGAAAGTGATGGAAAAGGCTTTTTTTCGGTGACCATTAAAAGATAGGGGATTTGTAAATCTTTTTTAAGAGTAAACTTCTCCTCTATTAAATGCTATATAAATGGTGACTCTTTGTTGTTGGTTAATAGTTTTATTAAACTCAACTCTCGAAATCTCCTAGCAGAAAAACTCACACTGTAATTATTCTTTGTATGTAAAATTCTCCTAATGATAATGAGTATTTCTTATTGCAAAAGTACTGAGCACACATTGGTCATGGATCTCTAATATGACCAGTTTTCAATCTCTTTAATCGAATAAGAAAAACGTCCTGATTCATAGAGGAAAATTTGTTTTTTCGTTTTTCTCAAAATCAAATTTTATTCGAAAAAAAAATGCGGAATTGCCTCCATTTCTCCGATATAGTATGTTTAGTCGAACTGAAACCTTTTTTTACAGGTGTTGGACACCGTTTGAGTGCCTAGGTTTTTTTTTGTTTTGAAAAATATTGCACCGTTGATTTTTGGCAGAATTTAAAACATGAATTTTTGAAGGTACGCTCAGTATTTTGATTATATTCGAATGCAAGAATATGGAACAAAGTAGGCGCCCAAAACAATATCTAGTATCTGTATGTAAAAGAAACTCCAGTTCTATCGAATGTATTGCGGAGTGATTTTTAGCCTTTGCGACCGAGATAATTTCCTAGAACGAAGTATTTGGAAATTTATAATCTATGGTAAGTTTTGTTCTACTCATCAAGATCTATCTACTCTGATAGTTTGAAATATTTCTAATGAGCTGTTCTTCAGAAGCTTCGCGAAGAGGAGTCCCTTATGCCGAATGTATACTATTCGGCAGTACGATAAAAACTTGCATTTCAGGAATTTCGAGATTTATTGTCTGCGAACTTCTTAAAATTGCTACATTGGAAAGTCAAGTAAAATCTAGTTATCATAAAATTCACTCTCAAAAAAGATTTGGGGTCTCCTACCTTTAAATAAAGACGAAAAAGCATTCGCCATTACTTTCATTTGCATGGAAAATACTCAAACAATTCAAAACTCAGCAAGGGACATCCATGAACATAAATTCTTTGGTGGTTTTTCATACGCGAACATCTCAGAATGTTTCCTTCTCAAATAAAATTAATAACAAGTTTTGGAAACACGAACAGATTTTAATTTATAATACAAGAAAAAATAGAACAATATATTCATCATATTGTTTAACATGAACAACATTTTAATACTTACAATATAGACAATACGATCCTGCTGTATCTGTTTGATCAGGTTTTGGAGTAGTTGTAGGTGTAGTACGTGTTGTGGTTGGTTTTGTTGATGGTTCTTTTCCATTGACAATATCTTTTGCTGTATTAATTAATGGAAACTTTCCTTCGTTGCATTTATCACCACGAAAATCATCTAAATCCATTGTCCAAAACATAGCTCCACCTAAATCCATTTCATTGACATATTCAGCCTATTTAAATAAATATAAATGTTAATATTAAAATAAAAAAAGAATAGAATATGCAACAGGATTATAAATTATTCGAGCCATTGGAAACAACTAATTAATATAGATAAGACTGTATAACATAGATTTTTTTTTATTCCGAAATTAAATAGCCTATAGTTGATAATTTACATGTTAAGTCAGAAGATAGTGATCGGTAAACTTCTTTAAGTATCTTAGATTTACTTAAATTAGTAAACCGTGATTAAAGCCTATGGCAAACAGAGATATCTGGTGAATATTCAAAGATCATTGTGCAAATTGAAGTGGTAGAACTCTGCCTAAAGAATTATTGAAGAGATATTTCTTTGCTTACACTTTTCTCTATTTTGCCTGGATTTTTTTCTCCCTTCCTCAAACTCAACAACAAACTCTTGGAAGAAAGTTTATAGCAACAATTCGCCTAGTTCATCGTACGTCATTCGTTGTTCTGGCGAATTTTTTCTCATTTATTCGCGAAGATCCACTCGAAGACTATGTCAAATGATATATCTCAAAGGGATTAAATAATCTGCACTCATCTGATTTTGATACTGGAAAACATATCTTTTTTTTGGGAGGAGTGGGGGAGGGGGGGAAGGGATTGTTATTATCGACTGGCTAATGTCGGTATTGGTCACTTCTTTTCGATGAAGCGGGTAAAAAGATTAGAAGCCCAATACCATTTACTATTCCTAACCTGATTAGAATTCGTTAGAGTCATACCTCTTGAGAAACCAACAAAATCCATTAGTGTAGAATAGACATGTGATCTTGTGATCCTTTCTTCTCACTATGTTTCTCCGTTTCATTGTTTTTCTCTTTTCTTTCTTTTGATTTATCATTATTTTTCCCGTTAGCACTAACGAGTGTTCCAATAAAATAGAGTTTAAACCACAAAAAAAAAACAACGGATAGATATCTTACTTTATGAGTTATACTCTTTATGTCATCATAACCAACCCAATTCGAACCCGAATAGGCATATGGTACTTTATGTTGATCCGACCATTCTTTTGTCCATCCTAAAGAAAAAAAAATTGATACATTAAAATATTCTTTTTCATTATCAAACAAACTAACCTTGCTTAAGTTTTTCACATACTTCATAATAACCCATAAAACCACTTTCTGCTGTATATGGACCAGCCATTGCACCATGACCAAGAGTAGGAGAACCTAATTTAAGCAGAAACAAAAAACAAACAAACATATAAATAAAATGCTTAGTTCTTTATACCAATTGCAGTCGCTGATGGATTAGCGAGTAGATGAGTTCGTCTGTAAGTAATATATATGAAAAGAGCATTTCATTTTGAAATTAAAATCATCATTAAATATATATTTACCCATATGCACCCATGCCTAAATTTAACTTATCTCGTGTACAATCTGGTTTTTGTAACATATGTTCAACAGTTTGTTTTTGACTTGTTAATGGACTATTATGTCCAGCATTACTTTCCCATTGGCCAGTATAATCATATGTCATCAAATTAATAAAATCTAAATGTCTAAAATATATTTCATATAAAATATCAATTAAATATACAATTGATTAATTTTATTTACTTGCAAACTTCAGGTTCATAACTACCATCATATCTCCAAGGTGATGCTGGTGTTGCAGCTGTTAATAGAAGACCTTCAGGTTTGTATTTGTCACTTAATTTCTAATTGAAAAAATAAAATTTACTTTTAGAAATATTTAATATTTAATATATTATTTATTTTATTACCTTAACTAATTGTGTAAATCGACCTCGATCCTCAGGAGGACTACCACGATCAGCTGGATATTCCCAATCTATTAGAAAAAAAAAGAAAACAAACAATGAAATTCAAGTTAAACTATAATTTTTAATTTTAATTTACCAAGATCAAGACCATCGAATCCATATTTTTTAAGCAAATTATATGAATTTTCAACAAATTGTTGTTGTGATTGTTCTGTTGCAACCATTTGTGTAAATGGTGCTGATCCATGATTCCAACCACCAACTGCAAGCAATACTTTTAAATCAGGATTTTTCTCTTTTAATGCAATGATTCGTCTATAATTTTCTATAGATAAGATAAAGAAAAGAAGTATTTGATTTTGTTTTTTTTTTTGTATATAAATATTTTAATTACAAACCAGGATCAGTTCCTTCAGTTGTTCCTAAACTATTTCCTTCAACTTTTGCAAATGAATAAATAATATGTGTACATAAATTAGGGTCAATATCATCAACAGAAAATTGTCCAGCGCCTGGTCGATAAGCAGCCCAATTTGTATAGTAACATATGACTCGTTTTCCATAACCTATAGAATAATTTGTTCGAAATAAGAAAATTATTTTCATATAAAATACCTTCGTTTACTATCAGAAATAATAGTGCAGATAAAAGGCTGAATAATACCAAAGAAATCTTTGATAATATGTGTATGTATGTATTTTTAATTTTTTTTAATTTTTACTTACAATAGAAATTTCATCTTTTATGGCTGACAATAATATGTTTTTTTGTACTGATTAGAAAAAATAAATAAAATGAAGAATCATGTGGTTTTTCTCAATATATTGTCACCATTTGTAATATGATATTGGATTTAATTCTGTGAGATAACTTCAAGGCAAATCAGTATATCTATTCAATTTTTTTTTTCAATAACAATCATTGTATTTTGATAGATGATATCAAGTATACTTTACACTATTGTAATACTCCTACAATTTGAAGTATACAGTCCATGAATAAATGGGCTTCTAGTATATTAGTAGACATGCAAACTCAGTCTTTTTTTTCCATTATATTAAGTTACTAGAATAAATCCTGTGTTTTTGTTTTGATATACTCTAAGAGAAAAAGTATTTACACCGAATTCATACTGAAAATTAATCCTTGGAATTTAGAAAAAAAAAAAAACTACGACGAAAATATTCGATTAAAGATTCGATATGATTTAAGCCATCGATTTTTTATTTCGTCGAATTATATTTAGACAAATTTTTAGAAATAAATTGACTTTTTCATAAGATTTAGTATACAAATTGTTCATAAACATTTAATGAACCTTATTCACGATTCACTTGTTTGCCACGAACATGCATAAAAAGTAGCCACATACTAGCTCACAAATTGCTCAGACCGATCTCTTTCCTCTCATCTATTTTTCAGTCTTTTTCCATCGCTTTACTGGCATATGTCAGTAAAGTGATTGAAAAAGATAGATAAAAAAAAAGAAACTGCCCTGAGCAACATATGAGTTAATATGTGGCTACTTTTTATGCATGTTCATGGCAAACAAGCGAATCATGAATAAGACTCATTAATAAATTCATGTAAATCTGGAATTCGAATTTAATTTTTACGCAAAAACACTTTCGTATGAGTTACAGTTTGATATATTTTTCGTATATAAGAAAATTTAGATTCTTACAAATATTATCTTGTATATGTTCAATTTTGATTTCATCATTAATAATTTTCTGAACGAATATTGAATTGAATTTTTATTGAACAAATAAAATAACAACAACAGATTATTTACAAATGGTCAAACTTCAATACATTTTGTATATATAAAGGCAAATCTGAATTATTTAATATTTAGAAGAGCACAAACATACTCTAGTTGATTAATGAATATTAGATATTTTGAAATTAGTTCTTGTTATCTTTTCAAAGATTCAGTGAAAAGAGCAGATTAGCTTGGTTTTTTTTTGTTTCTTGATTATTAAAAAAAAAAAACAATAGATGATAGCTGTAAGAAATATGTCAGTGATATTATTTTTTCTTAGCAAAGGTTATTAATTCAGTGCGTAGATCACGTAACAATGTTAAAAAAAAGAAAAGGTTCACAACTTCAATCAAACGTCGGACATAGTTGGTAAGGTAACACGTTCGCCAGGTTTAAATGGTGGTAAACCACGTGATGGACAACCAGCACATCGAAAAGCATCGCCTAAATAACACTAAATAAAACAAAAAAAATATTGTCCATGGCAATGTCTTATATTTGTTGTTTCTCAATACATACACTTCCACATGATGATTTAACCGTTTGTTTTGCTGCTGTATGTTCTTCTTGTTCAAGTTCTTGTGCTAAACCACATGAACAATTTTTACATGCTTTTCGAACACCAGTTGATGTTGTACCACAATCATATTCTAGATTAAAAGAAATTTTTCTTAAAGAAAAAACAAGTCAATTTTCATGAGAAAAAAATTCAAATTGAGTGATAATAGCCCGAGGTTTCATCTTTCATAAACGATATGTTGTTTTTCTTTTTTTCTTTTTTTTATTTGACACCTCGTTAATGATTTTCGTCACCTTATACTTGAAAAATATTTTTTGTTTGAAAGAACATATCAAGCTGTCGAGTCCGTTTTTTTGTTTTGAACTAATCTTTTTTTTTTTATTATTATATAAAAAAGTACTTCTATAAATAGATGAGTCTTTTCTTAAGTTTCCGAGACATTGCACTTATCATCCTTTCTCTTTGAATAGAAAATATAGGGTACTGCAGTCTAATATGCCCTTTTGAATAAAAAAAGAAAATTAAATCTATATAATAATGGCTCATAAAGAACAAATGAGCAATTTTTGATTAACCTATCCTGAAAATGTCATTCAATTTGAATGTATCTGACTCAAGATCGATTTTTGAGGGGAAACTTAAGAATCTCCTCCCCTTTTTGTATGTTAAAATCAAAATTTTTTTATTTTTAGTTTTTCATCGCTAATACAGTCTCGAAATGTCCTCTATCAAATGTCATATACATGATGCTTCTAACGATAATGATTATTTCTCATTCTAAAAATGTTGAGCGTCAGTTTTCGATTACTTTAGTTGAGAAGAAAAAAAGTCCTGATACGTACAGGAAAATTTGTTTTTCATTTTTCACAAAATTCATTTTTACACAACAAAAAAAAGTGCAGATTCGTCTCTGTTTCTCCAACATCATACATTCGATCGAATTGAAACGTTTTTTTGTTTTTATAGGTATTGAACACTGTGTGAAGTGTTAGGAATTTGAAGTCTATGACAATTTTTGTTGTACTCATTGAGATCAATCTACCCTAACAGTTTCAAATATTTCTAATGAACATTTCTGAAAGGAGAATTTTTCAAAGAAAAATAAATTTACTCTTAACATCAGGTTTTTTTCGATCATTTTCATCTAATAATTCGTCTGTATCAATTAAATCATCATCTTCCATTGTCCATGTTTTTTTTTTCACCAGTTGTTGTTGTTGTTGTTGATGATGATGATATTTGTCCCATACGACTATCAGTTGTTGTACTTCGTAATGGTACTGAATAACCAATATCAAATGATGGTTTTTGACATAACCATAATGAACCAAATTTTTTAATATCATCATCTTTATTTTCAATTAAAAATGATGAATTTGTATCCAATGGATTACAACTACTAAAACCACACATTTTAAATTGATCAATTATTTGTGATTGTTTTGTATGTTCAATATGTATTATAAGATGACCATTTGGACGAAGTAAACGAAATAATTCATTTAATATATCAATATCTATATGTGTATTTCGTTTACTTACAAGGCCAAAAAGTATTATATCAAATGATGATGATGAACGACCAGCTATTATAAATAAAATAAAATATCTATTTTTTTTCTTTTCTACAAAAAATCTTTATTAAACTTACATTCTACAAGCATTTCAACATTTTCAAATGCAGTACTAGCTTGTTTTGCTTTGGTTTGTACGACATCTTGAAATATTGGTAAATTTTCCGGATTAACATCAGCAGTCCAAATAACAAGAATACTTTTAGCACGAGCAAAAATTTCATCCATTGTCATTAGTATTATTCAATATTATTTTTGTATAATAATCTAAATATAGAAAAAAAAATATATAATGAAAAATCGATTTCATAATTGTAATTAGAAAACAATTCGTCGAAACGAAAGCTTATCTTTTAATTCTTAAAGAAATTCGATCTTTTATTACAATTTTAAAGAACCAATAATTAAAAATGATTTTCACAACTGATTAAAATAAAATCTCAAAACAAAATGCTGATCAGTTCTCTAAACCGATAGAAACATCAGGTTTTTCAGACAGGGATAACTATAGTTAATTACATCATATCAGCATCCACCGGGATTCGAACCTTCTATTAAATAACTCATATCATTTAACCATTCAACTAAATCTTTCATATTAATATAAAATTAAAAATCAAATAAATAACATATGATATATATATATATAAATATATATATATATATATCTATATGTGTGTATATGTTTTTCTTTTTCTTTATTTCAAAGAGAAAAGAATGAATAAATTGAGTCTATATTAGAGAAGATGAAACACACACACGTGTACAGTACAAACATAAAGACAAGAAAAACCAGAGAAAGAGCAATGGATGATGAAAGCAAGAAATAAGAAATAAGAAAAAAAAAGATGAAATGTTGTGCATATTGTTGAACCAAATAACAAGAAACAAAAAAAGAAGAAAGAGAAACGTCGTCGTTAAAGACTAGACAAAAAGACAAAGCAGGTGAAACGAGAAATGAAACAAAAAAAAAATAAGTTTTTGCTCTTTCTGTTTTTATTCCTTCGATAATCAGCACCAATACAATCTTTTCGGATTTGCTTGCTAACGGATTTTTTTTTATTTTGTAGACGTAGTAGAATTCTATGTGTGAGTTTTCTTTTTCGGTCACAAACAAACAAAGAAAAAAAAAAGGAAACGAATTATCTACTCATCTATATTTACACCCACACCCTCAACACATACATACATTTATATATTTATATATATATATATATATATAAAGAAAAAAAAAGAAAAAGAAAAACGTATATAAGAACAATGAAAAAACTGAATATAAGAGACCAACAAAAAAAAGAAAAAAGACGTAGAGAAATTGGCCGATGTTAATAAATCGACAAAATATTAAACACGCAAAATTTTTTTTTAAAGCATTTATGCGTGTGTGTGTGTGTTTGTAAAGAAAATAATATAATCAGGAAAAAAAAATATATGTATATATATATCAAAAAAAGAACATATTTTTTTTTGTTGTGTGCGTTATGTAATAAATAAAGTATATGGTATAGGATACTATTCTCGTATCTTTTGTATATTAGAATTAATTTGAACCATCATTCATCGTTAATTGAGCTATTCGAGCTGATGCATTTGTTGTTGCACGTTTAGGATAGGAACGTAAATATTCATCATCAGCTAATTGATTTACATCAGGTCGATCACGAACATTATATGTTAAACATCGTCTTATGAATGTCTGAAAACAAAAAAAAAAATTTTAATTAATGTTTTTTGAAGTAGTTTGAAATATACTTTTGCTCCATCGGATATAATTGGTTTAGCTGGAAATTCAATTTCTTTAGCTTTTAATATTGTTTGATTTTCAAGTATAGCTGCTTGAGATTGATTATGACCATAAGGTTTTCGACCATATAAACATTGAAAAAAAATACAACCTAAACTCCATACATCAACTTTTGATGAGATTTTAGGTGGGTTTGGTCCTTGAACAAATACTTCAGGTGGTAAATACCTATTGAAAGAAAAACAAAAAAACACAATTTAATTAAAAAGACAATTCATAATAAAAGGATCAAGTTATCGAGATACTAATCAAAATTTAAATTAAGACTTTTTAGTATTACCTATTTACTATCTAGAAGATAATGATTAAATGTCTACTATAAATTATATTTCCATAAGTTAGAGAATTTTTTCATGCAAATCTGTTTATATAATCGAATATGAATGGAAAAGGTCATCATTTCTGAGTTCACACAACACATCGATTTTTGTCAGTATATATTTTTCAAAATCAAATCAGTCCAAACTGAATTTTATATATGTGATGTAACTTTTGATTCTCTACAAAATGATAAAAGAATATTGAGGGAAAAAAAAAAGTTTCGCTTCGGGACGAAATATAATTCCCATCTCTTTCCTACACATTGATTTTTCAATAAAAAAAAAAAAAAAAAGCAGTTTTCATTCCCATGATATGATTGTAATGCAGAATAAAATGTAACATTTGGAGTCAGCGTGAAATCTTACATTGAATCAAATCTATTTTGGAGAAATTTTTTCCTATGAAAAAATCACCTGTGATCTCCCACAGGTTTATCTTATTAAAGTTTTGCTCCGTAATTCTCCGGAGATTAGTTGTTTACAGGAAAAATTTTTTCTAGAGTCTATAAGACTCAATGTAACTTTTTAACGTTGACTCTAAATGTTACAATCATACATTGACAATGAAGACTGCTTTTTGTATTCGATTATATAAACAAATGATATATATAGTATTTGAAATAGCTCATTTTGTTCAGTTTTTTCATGCTAAAAACACATTGAAAAAACAAAAATTTAAATTTTGATCAGTGTCTCGGTTTCTTGGTTGTCTTATGAACCAACTCTTAATTTTCGAAATAGGAAAAAAAAATTTTTTTTTTTCATTTACCAATAAGTTCCAGCTCCTTGTGATGTTAAATCCATTCCATGTTCAGGATCATATGTATCTTCACACATTTGTTTACTTAGGCCAAAATCTGTTATTTTAATTTCGCCACTACTTGTACCCGAGCCCAAGAGAATATTTGCAGGTTTAAGATCAAAATGTATTACAGGTGGCTTGATACCATTATTTAAATAACGTAATGCACTGACAGTTTGCATAACAACAGAACGTGCTTCTTTTTCAGGTATGACTTTATGTTGTTTTAAGAAAAAATCTATATCATTTCCTTCGATATATTCTAGAACAGTACAAAATCTAGAAGATATAGAAAGACAAAAAAAGAAACAAATGAAAGAAAAAAAAATGAATTTTTTGTGATTTCTTACGAATCTGTATCGATTTCAAAAACATCATAAAGACGAACAATACGAGGATGATCAAGTGTTTTAAGAATGTCACATTCACGTAAAGCATGTCTTAAAAAAAAAAAAGAAAATATTCGATGAAATTATAAAAGAATATTTTACTTGATATAATTTGCTTTCTTTTCTTCTTTCCATTCTTTATTAAGTTGATGAACTTTAACAGCAACATAACGTTGTTCTTTTAAACAGAAGGCCTTTAAATAATTAAAATAATCATTTTCATATTAGTTTTTTTTTTTTTAATATCTTCTTTGCATTGATTTTACCTTATGCACTTCGCTAAAACCACCTTTACCAATCAGACTCAGAAGTAAATAACGATCATTAAGTACAGGATGATCTTGAAATCTAGATAAGAAAAATTATAGATTATTAATTCATGGAACATTTCAATGATTAGAATTATCTATATAGCTTAACGATAAGAATTTTGCACGAATTATTAATGTAACCAAAAGAAAAAAAAAACAAAATTGTACAAGATATATTGACTTGAGACAAAAATAATTGTAATATTGAGATATTTTACAAATAAATTTTATAATGTTGAATTTAATATATGCTATGAAATATTCTACGAGAATAGCAATGAAAATTTCCATTGAATTATTTTAATCATGTTCTTCTAAGGCTACAACTGAAGCACTGTGTGACAGTCAAATATTCCATTATTTTGAGAGAATTAAATATGAAAGTAACCTCAAAAATAGTTGGAGTGGGTCAAGTGCAAGTACAACAAAAATCATACTCGAACTTGTCCAACTCGGAAAAAATCGTGGTTTTTTTTGTTTCAAACAAATTTTTGTATGATAAACTTTATAAAGAAAGTTTAAATCTAATAATATAAAACTGATAATGAAAAATATAAATGCTATTATATTGTTCAACTGATTGAAGAAAGAAGCTCATTATTTTGTAAATATAACTCAAATGAATTTTTTCGTACGATTCATTTATTGTTTATTTTTTTTATACACAATGCTTTAATTTTAGTCTTATTAGAAAATAGTTCAAATAAAACATTGGATTTTGTCATTGTATAATTTTTGTAGAGAATTTTACGTCACATATTAAATTCAACGTTATAAAATTTGTTTTTATTGAGATATTTGCAAAAAACAACCTGATGTTGCAATCATTCTGTCTCACTCGGTATGAGTCAGATCTCGAAATAGGGGTGTCCGATGTTTTTTTCATAAATAAGAAAACTGATTCTAATCGATTGGTTTTTCTTCAATAAAAATCGATTAAAATAGTACTGATTGACTATGATAAAAATCTTATTTATTCACCTTGAAGACAGTTTTCATTTGATTTATATCTTTCTGAATTGATCAGAATCAAAAGAAAAAAAAAAAGGAGACTAAACTCAATTGAAATCTATCTTTAAAAGTAAAATAATCAGAATTGAAATATATCATTTTAATCGATTTCTATTGTAATTCATTGTATAATCGATAATAATCAAGAAACGTTATTATACGAACGTTTTCTTTTTTTCAAGTTTTATTTACTCAATCAATCAAAACAGATAGCATTTATTCGATTCAATGACGTATCTCATTCATAAAACAAGGTCAAATATACCATTAACTGTGTTAAATAATATGAGTGTTAACGAAGTGGAACAATATTACCTATATAACTAAAAATAGTAATCGATTTGATTCTATAAAATTAATCAGCAAGCATTTTGTTCATAAAAAATATTATACTAATAAATCATAGACTACAAAAAAAAAAAATTTAACGTATTCATTTTATTCTTTCACATCAATAAATCATTCATCTTTATATCTCATACTGTTTATTCAAGCATTAAAATTATTCGACCTTATTGAACGCGTAATCACTATGATAATAGCCTTTTTATTATAATGTTCGAATAAATAACCTGAAGTTTTATTGTATATAAATATGTTTTTTTAATAGTCTCATTCTGAACACTAAGTTGGATTGAATTTTACCTGGAATGATCTTCATTGTAAATTCGTTTTAATTCCCGTATATGTAAATTTCTTTCTCGTTCAAGTTTTTCATATTCAATTTGAAGATCGACTTCTTCTTTTTTCAATGATGCTTGTCGTAAACGTAAAATTTCATCAGATTCATACCATTCACTTATAATTATTCTATCAAAATGAATTTTATTTAACAAAAAACAAAAACAAAATTGTCTTCTTTTTCTTGGAAACATACGCTTTATTTGCATCACTTGCTGCTTTAATTCCATCATTACTACTTTCATCATTTGTTAGTAATGTATTACTACGATCTTTACTTTTTGCTCTTGTATAAGATGTTTTTGTTAGTTTTTCTTTAACTTCATAATTTGGTCGACGACGTAATAGATTTCGACGTTCACGATCGAGTTCTTCTCGTGCACGTTGAAGCATTTCTTGTTGTCTAATAAAAACAAATAAAATTATATTTGTTTAATTTAATTACAAAAAAAAAAAAAACAACATACTTTGTTATGTCAGTAAATGCTGTACCATCAGTCCAATTTTCTACAAATGTTGCACCTTGTCTTTGTGTAACAAATTGACCAAGTCTTAAACGATTTTCCATACATTTTTGTCGTGCTTGTTTACGTTCGAGTGTGGACTAGAACAAGAAAAAAAACAAAACAAATGTATTAAGAAACGTTTTTTATAGTATCTTCAAGTTGAACAATCTCAACTCGAAGATATTATCTTATCTTTACAACTATTCAAATCCTAATAAAAGAAAAAGAGAGATTCTAGTATTTTTTTTTCGAATGTAATAATAAATGAAACAATACAAGAATGCAACCCATTGATAGTTTTCGAGAGATGAACTTACAAGGAAATTTCGAAAAAAGCTTGAAAAGACTTCTGAAGCAGATTTATGACCATTGTACTAAATTTTTGACTTTAGAATGTCCTGAAAGTTTGAGCCTAAAAAGGAATATTCTTTTATCGAGGTATTAAATTCCTAAGTAAACTCGATTTTTGTGACATATGTGTAGTAAGTGACTATATGTTGGAAATTCAATATCTTGACAAAGGATTATTCTAACGATCATAAGGTCTATCTTTTTATTGAAATTTTCTTGTAAGCTCAAACAGTGAATTACATTTCGTATAGTTCCTTCATTAGAAATAGATTTTTATTAATTTCAATGACTTTTTATTATCAAAAAACTAGTTTGTAATGATGTTTTTTATAATTTTCAAAATGTCCTAATATTTTATAATCATTTGACCTTTTCGTATACTTCTTGAACGAAATTGTTTCGTTCTTATCTATTCGAGAATATCTTTTACGTATAATAAAATAAAACAGAATGTTAAACTTTAAAATTTAAGACTAGTAATAATTTTATGATTTTTAAAGCTGAAATTGATAATTAAAATTTAATTATGTATTCATACTTTTTCTACAAGTAATTTCTTATTAACAGCAAGACATTTTTGAAGTACATTTGATTGTTTATCAAAATCTTTTTTTACATCATTTAATTGTCGTCGTAGATCATCTCGTTCCTTGATGACAAAAAAAATAAGCAAAATAATAATTAATTTAAATTAAATTTCTTTTTTACTCTTATTAACGTTAGTATTTGACTGTTCTTAGCTCCAAGTTCATTTGACGTGGAATTTATTGTTCCACTAATATCAGTCTAATGAAAAACAAAAATAATATTTAAAAAATCAAAAAAAAAAAACGAAATTTACTTGTGTTTGTTTTGAATTAGCTGTTGAATTATTTGATGATTCAGATGTATGATTTGAATTTGAACCAGAATCACTTTGAACAGATGAAACAGGTGAAAAACCAATTTCACGATAATTTGAAGAATTCTTAGAAAAATAAAAATAGAATTTTGCTTTAATAAAAGAAAAATTCTTTTTCTTTTTGTTTTCTTTTACTTTAGCTATAAATATTTCTGGATTTAAATTTATTTTTTTTTCCATTGTTATTGGTGGTTGTAATTCTGTTAATGTTAGTTGTTTTTGATTCATATTCATTTCACTTTTACGTCGTTTTACTTTTTGTCCATCATTATTATCATCAATTTTAGGTGTTCGTTTTCGTCGTGGTTTATCTATTGTTGATGAAAATTTTTTTAATGAATTTGTATGTAAAATTTTTGTTGGATTTTGATTTGATGTTGATACTGTTGTTGGTGGTGTTGTTGTTGTACCAAATAAACGAAATGGTGATAGTGCTATTAGTTGACAATCAGTTTCATCTGTATCTGTTGGACTTGAAGTTTTTGGAATTATTCCTAAACCATTAATGGATGGTGATGCACGATTATTACTGTTATCTATTGAATCACTACGTTGAGGAAATAATTTAAATGTTGGAAAATTATTATCTAATGGAAGAACATCTTGACCTAGAGATATACATACATGTGCATATATATATATATATACATATAAAGAGAAAGATGTATAATTAAGAATCGAAATTTATTATTTTATTTCGTACCACGTGAATTAAATTGATTTTCGGATGGTTTCGATACGAGATTCATTCTATAAAATAATAATTATTGTTTGTAAATAAATAAAAAACTCATATCTAGAAATGACAAAAGAAAAAAATGGGCGTTTTTTTTACTTATCGATAGAGGTCATACATTGTATATTACATATAGATATATATATATATATATAATTAATTGAGAAATGTAAAAACAAATGGAATATATGAAAAACTAAAGATTCTTTATGTTCATTAGACTTTGTTTTGCAATAACTATAAATATATATATTTCGAAAATTTCCGGTTATGTACATAACAATATATTATCAATACTATTTCCTTCAGCCTTCTTTTTTTTTTTTTTTCGTTGATATGTAATAGTTAAATTTAAAATAATAAATAAGAATAATATTGAATAGATTTTTAACTATTGATGAGAAAATTTGTTTTTTTTTTTCAATGACAAATAAAATTCTCGAAAAAAAAAACAAATCATTATGGTGGACAATTAGTAGCATCGCCAGTACGTGCTTGCGTGCGTGCGAAACTTGCAAGCGATCGATTGTTAAAACAGCTCGTTCTTACATAATTTATTTGTTAAAGAAATAACCAATGAAAATTTTTTTTCTATTGAAAAAAAGAGGACACCATTTAATGACAATAGAAGAGAATGAAAAAAAGAGAATTCATTATGATTAAACAATCAAATATAAAATTTGATTTAGAATTAACAAGAAATTTAATGAAAAAAGATAATTCAACAAAAACGAAAAGTCAATTAATGGAAAAAAATTATATTTGTCAACGATATGCAGCAAGGTAGATGATTTAAGAAAAAAAAACGGCGCACGCGCGCAAATAATTATTTATAGTATTTTAATGTTTATCGAAGTTTATTTCGAATGTTCAATTCTACATCAATATAAATCGAAAAGTAAGAGGGATTCACGCGACAGACGGGGTCAGAATAATATCAGTAACTAGGTGAGTGAGTGTGACATTTGTTATTGTACGTATTATTGACAGTATTTATAAAAGGGAAAACCCTGGTTTCAAGTACAATGAAGAAACGAAATAAAATGATACTATGATAAATATCACTCTCATATTATAAGAATATATATTTTCAATTACTATATATGACTTGATGTCCGTCACATGTATAAAAAAAAAAGAAAAGGGTATACAAAGTGTCTCGTAGTGAGTCACTATGGTTTGACACATATTTAGATAAGTCTACGGGAATAACAAGAATGTTACTGCTCAGATAGTTGCGCGTTGATGATGTATACTCTCGTGAATGTTCAGAGGGCTGACTGTAAAGGTAACGACAATGTCAATATCTAATTTCAGCATGCATTTTATTGGTTTTTTAATTGCTTAGAGTTTAAAAAAAGAAGTTCTATTGAAGAGAAAATGTTGTAGAAGCATCTATTGCTGGAAAGAAGAAGTGTTACGGAAGTAACAGTCATGCATTCATTTATTGACACAATTTAAATTGACATTGTTTTACATGAAAGAAATTAAATCTAGACTTTTTGCTCTTGTATGAATAACTGCTATTTATTTTCTATTTTGCTTATACAGTAATACATGAACATGACTTTTCCTACGGATATTGATAGTTGGAATTCAAAATATATTATTTTTTGAAAAATTGAAATAATAATTTTAAGAAAATCATGAAACATAATTAAATTGATATTTAGTTGATATAATTTTAACTTTAACATCGTTTTAATGAGTGGAAACATAAATGCTTAAACACAAAAAAATCGAACCCTTTGTTAAATGTTTAATTAATTTTAATTATCTTTTTTTTCTGTGTCAATGAATAAATGTCACACGATATTGAGTCTCGAAGCATAGTATATATGTGAAAGGTTTATCTAGCATCATCCTGACTATTTGTCGAACGAAGAGTCCGAACAAGCAATAAAAAAGCTGAATTTTTATCTAAAAACTCGAGAAAAAAAAGGCATTTACAGTCACCATGGTGAAAATTGAATTTTAATCATTATTTTGATTAGAAATATGATTAGAAATAGTGTCATTTTAATCAGAAAAAATTGACCAAAATCAGATATTTTTTTCAGGTTTTTTTTTTGCATGAGACTACCGAATTCAAGTGATTTGTAAATTTGAAAAAGGCACATTACTATAAAAATTTCTATAATTACAATAATTCATATCTGAATTCGATTTCGAATGCAAACAAACATATTTAATTGTGGATGTAGATATCACACAATAAATGATCATGTTAACCGATATACAAATGTTCTCTATGGAACATCACATTGATCATCAAGCGAGGTTATTCATTATAAATCTTTGATTCAAAAGCTTACTTTTCGGTCTGGAACTGATGTTAAATTTCCTCTTATTCATAATTCTAAGATTTTTTCAGTACTACAATCGAAGTGGAAGTAATTAGCGTTAATAAATTCATAGTTGTTTGCTTTACTTCAAATGTACTTTTCTTTGAACAAAATACTATATAAATAAGTCATAAAAAATGACTATTTTCAAATTCATTCTTTGTGTATTAGTGTATTAAAGCAAACGATTATTCGTGTTAAAATGCATTAATCTACCTAATTTATCGAATCCATACGTTAAAACATGTTCATTGATCTAATATCTTCATTAAAATACATTGGAAGTACGACAAAAAAAAATTGTTTCGACGCATTTATTTCTTTAATTTATCGAGTGAACGAGTTTCAAAGCGTTGTTTTCTTCAATTTTCACTTTCAATGCGTCAAAACAATGTTTTTGCCGCTTATCTGCTTGCTTGAACGTTTCCATATAACTTAGTTTTTCCAGTGTTTTTGATTTAATGAAAATTTCAATCGACAAAATTATTATATTTTAGAATCAGCTCATTAAACTACGTCAGATGATATGTAACATAAAACAATTTCGAAGAAAAAAAAATGAATACAAATGTTTTCTTCAGACATTTTTTGTCGAAAACATATTTTTCCCAAAAAAAATTTTTTTGTGTAAAAATGCTTTTCTGCATTATATCCAACCATTTCCGAGCAAGAAAGTCATATATCCATGTGCCATACAAAAAAGTGCACACTACGCTTCCCGCACAGAGTGTGACAAACGTCGTTGATATATAATCAAAGATCATGTGTCAATAACGTCTCGTTCTAATATATGAATTACTTCCTTTTTTTGCTGCATTGCTATAGGATTAAATAAAAAGATGGTAAAGACATGTATTTCACAATAGATAAAAAAAAAGAAATCTTCCTGTGATTGGAAAGTCAGGCACGTCGTATTTTTCATGTTAATTCCGCAAGGATTGCATTAACAGCTTTTTTTTTTTATCGTTTTTTTATATTTTCGACATGACAGATAAGACGATCAATATGATATTCTTCTAGTTTATGAAAATATTCTATTTAGTATCTGCAAGACTACTGTCCTTGAATTTTCTATTTACATTGAATGCAATAAATTAAAAACTATATTTTTCTTCTATTAAAAAGAAAAGAAAAATTATTGCTTCTGATTTTGTTCAAAAATTTTCATTTTTACAAATTTCAATATCTAATATGTTTTCCTATTGAAATCTACGAAGAATATAAGTGAACAAGAAATATTCATTATTTGTTTATCTAGAAATTAGATTATATATAAAAAAAACTTTCTTTAAATATCTATAGAACAATATTAAATGTTTTTTCTTTAGACATGGACTTATTGTTACAACTACAACAAATAAATCAAAACTATTTACTTCATCTAATCAACAATCAACAAAATTAACACATCAAATTCAAGAAACAAATATAAATACAACAATTATTGATATATTAGAAAAATCATCTAATGATTGTCCTTTAATTGAAACATCTTTTAAAGAACGAATAGATAAATATTTTAATAAAAAAGATAATCAAAATTTAATAATTAGTACTGAAACAAAACAAAATTTAAATAAATTACAAAAAATAACAAATGATGTTAAATTATTAACAAAACAACTTCAATTATCAATAGAATTTAATAAAAATAATAATTCTTCAATTCCTATATTAGGTAAATAATTAATTTTTCTTTCTTATTCGTTTTTTTTTTTATTATAGATGAACGTTTACTTGGTGAAATATGTTATCAACTTGAACGACGTATATTAGTTATAATACTTTCTAAATCAAAACAATTCTATGGTTATTCGCTTCGTTATTTATCATTAATAATTGAAAATGAATTAAATAAACATGATCAATTTATATATAAAAAACGTTTTATACAAATTAAAAAATTTCTTTTAAAAACAAATTTTCATTTTAATTATCATTCAATAATAACATTTTATTTTATAAATAAATATGGAATTTATTCCAATTATCAATGGTTAAATATTTATTCAAATATTTTATCAAATATAAATCAATTAAAAAATTTTTGTTATAAAATATTATCAAAAAAATTTCATGAAGATTTCACAATTATTATTAATAGTCTTGAATTAATTTCAAACTTTGATCATAAACCGTTATTCTATTGGTAATCGATTTTATTTCTTTGACATTATTGACATTATTTAATATGCATGTATTATTAGTACTAATAATAAAAGCAAATATCTTGAAAATAAATAAGAAGAACAAGATGAAGCAGAAGAACAGGAATAGAGTATTCCATCTGATTGTCTCAGTTCGGGAGAAGAACATGAAATTTATTCATCGGTTTTTTTTTTCTTTGTTCCTCGATGCCGGAAAAGAGAGAGAGAGAGAGTGATAGGAAAAAAATGCGAATATAGACAATTATTAATACTATCATATAGTTCCTGATCGAGCAAGCGAAAGAAACTGTCTTCATCATTATCATCATATTTTTTCTCATGTTCATCGTTGTGTAACTATGCAATATGAATTACGGAATAAGAATAATATATTTTATTTTATTTCAATATGTCAATACAATACGAAATCCATTACTTGTTCATATTGCAGGTATGATGAGAATAATTTTAAGTAGATACATGAAAATAATCAAATTAAGAAATAAATATATATATATATATATATATATATTTTGTCTATTCACAATATTAATGATTGATATTAATAGAATTTTGTTGGATACATAATTTGTATTTTTTTTTTATTTCTTACATGTTATTGATGTCTTTTAAGCAGAAAATCATTTGATACAATCGATTAATATATTTAATGATTACTAAATGTTAAATACAAAATTTTTTAAGATCGATTTGAGAAATTATTTATTTCATTGTCTTGCTCATGCGATCGACAATAATCGAATAATGATACAAAAATACCAGAAGATTATAAAGATTTCTCTTTCGAATACTTCTATGACGAAGTAAAATTTAATAAGACTAATACAATATATTTTTGTTGAACAACATAACTGTTGTATTCAAGAATCTTCTCCAATGAACATTAATAATCATTCATAAGTTTACTTATTACTGATTAGAGCCCGTCGGATCCAAAATTTTCGAACTCGGACTCGATTTATTAAACGTTTTTTTTGGATCCGGATCCGATTTATTGAGCGTCCTTGGGATACGGACTTGGTTTATGGAGCGTTTTTGAAACTCGGATTCGATCGAATTGTACTTTGATACTTTCGATGAAATTTTTCAATCGGATTGAATGGTCGTCTCAAAAATACGAGATACTTCTCAGATGATTAGAGCCCGTTGGATCCAAAATTTGCAGATTCGGATTCGATGAGCTGTATTAACGATAGAAATCTTTTGTTAACATTGGACATTCTCTTTCAATATAAAACTGTTGAGTTTTCTGTTTCTTTTTTCTCTCTCTTTTAAACCTAAATTGAAATTTTTTTGTCAAGCACATCACTTGAACTTAGAACAACAAAGTCGTACAAGTTCAACTGAACCATATATCTATCGACATCGTTTAATAACACGATCAACAACAACAACACCACCAATAACAATAAATAATTATGATTTCTCTTCAACATCAACAACATTTCTTCATTATTATCAACCATCACCAACATTTATTAATGAATATATATCATCAAATCAAACAGAAAATATATGTCCAAGACAAAAAAATGTTCATAGAAATTGTCAACGTTCATGTCATGGAACAAATCAAAATACAAATTGTCGTCAACAAAAAATTTGTATATGTGATCATAATTGTGGATTTTCTTGTCTTTCAAGAAGTAATAAAATAATAATTAAAAATAAACAAAAAAAAAAAAATTTTTTTTCTTTTTTTTTTTACATTTAGCTATTATAACTGAACGATATCTTTGTCCATTAATAAATAATCCACCTCATGGTCGAATACATTATGATGGTCATTCATTTTATAGTCGTCTTATTTATGAATGTAATCCAGGTTATACAGTCGTTGGACCAAAAGAACGTATTTGTGTTAGTGATGGTTTTTGGGAACCAGTTGTTGATGTTTATTGTATACGTAAAGGTAAATCATTCAAATTAAAAATATGAAAAAATTAATCTTTTTTTGTGTTTTTTTTTTTTTGTTAGATGAAGTTTGTATAATGGATAATTTAATAAT
>CAJNOL010000680.1:72855-111989 GCA_905250125.1 Rotaria sordida | reverse complement strand
ACATCCACAGATATACTCAAACTTACACCTATCCCCACACCCACACACCCACACCCACAAGGAATATAAGACTATAAGGCTGAAGGCTACCTGGACTATAAAAATATGTGCGATATAAGAGCATCAGGTCGTAGGGCTATCTATCTATGTACATAATATCGAGTGTGTATATGTTTATTACCGGATCAAAAGTTAAACGTTCAAGGTCATACGTTAAAGGAGGAAACAGCCGTACAGTATGCATGGGTTCTAGCTCGTAGTAGACAAATTGTCCTGTTAGAAAGAACTAGAGCTCAAAAGTTTTTTTGAAGATCCCGTGGGATAGAACAGGAAAAACTAACTGACATTGTGCAACATTTTTTTTTCGTTGCATTCGTGTTTATCTAGAGTCCTGCTAGACATATGTTCTAGCTAAATATCCGCCACTATCAGAACCTCGTATAGCAAAAACTTTTGAAATCTTTAAGAAAAACAAATATAACTTGATCAATAATATATATTAATTCATTATCCTATTTTATTCTATTACTAGTGACCTCTATTATTTTTTAACAGAAAAAAAATTACTTCCGTTTTCTTTCTCATCAATCCTCCTTCCAAACGTTCAAAATCTCTTCCATTCATTCACTCATTTTGATTTGAATAGATATCATCTCAACAAATACCCACATTTATGTCTAAAGTCTGTGAACATCCATTCTGCACTCGTTCAATATCAACAACATGTTCAAATCATTGTCAATTAGATTTATGTCAAGAACATACAATTGAACATAAAGCTTTATTTCTCGTTCAATATGAAAAATCTTTTAATAAAGTTACTGAATCATTAAATGAAATAATTAATTCAATTGAAGAAACTAAAAAAAATCTTAATAATAATTATCAAAAAGATATTTTTCTTGTTAATGAGAATCATAATAATAAATTAAATGAACTCGAACAAGAGTTTCAATTTGTTATTGCAACACAAAAATTAATAAAACAAAAACTTCAAATTTTAAATGATGTTAAAAATGATCAAACTTTTCTATATCAATATGAAATTGAACAAATTAAATTATATTTAACAAAAATTCATGAATATCATCAAGATACAATTGCAAAAGAAAAGTAATGAAAATTCTCTTTCTCTTCTTCAACATCTATAAAACTTTTATTATTATTTAATTTTATGTTCTTTTTTAGTAATAAAAATGACATGAAAACATCTTCTTCGTTTAATTCTGACACCAATGCAGATGTTAATTATTCTCATAAATTAAATACTAATATAAAATCTAATAATGTAAAACATTTCTATGGTCAATGTCCTTTAACTCGTCTTGGTATATATGGTTTGACCAATAAACATAAATTACGTTTATGTTCATCAAACAGAAAAACATCTGATATTTGTTTAATAAAACATTTTAATCGTTATCATCATTTGAAATGGACATTATCATCAACATTAACAAAAGCTATAATTAATAAATTAGATCCTTTAACAACATGTATTTTTCAATCTGGATTCGATATTATTGATCAACGTTTTCATCGTATTCGATGTCCATTAAATAAAATAAAATCTTATAATTGTAGAAGTTTAATTTTTATAGGTTCATTAAAAAAACATTTATTAAAAGTTCATCATTTTAAATTAAAAACGTACAATAAAATTAATGAAGCAATTAAAAGAAAAATTAGTTTAATGAAAATTGATTTTGATGAAGATGAATTTAAATTCAACGACAAAAATCAATTTATGTAAAATACTATTTCAATTTGATTAATATTAGAAAATTAAAACTGAAATCAAACGCTCTTTTTTTTCCTACAAATGATAATGTCATGTTTCTGTTAAAAAGCAATAGAAAATCCGATTATTTTCTATTAAAAATCTTTAGAAAGAATTTTTTGAAACTATTATGAATAATACTATTATTTAATTGTTTATATTATTATTTAAAACGTTTAAAAATAGTTAGGATATCCATCTCTCCTCATAAAGTCAGAAGAATATTAAGAGATTTTGTTAGGTTTCATTATTTTTGAAAACTATTATGATTCAATTGGATGCTTTCTCGACAAAATCTCTCATAAATAGAGATTTCCGACAAGATTTTATGGAGATTTTCTATGTCGAAGAGACCGTATAGAATTTCGCTGGAACTAGTAGATATTATCGTATTGGATGAATCTGTTTTCTAGGAAAGTCTCATTCTGTCGATGGTCATATTCAATAAAACACTGTAGTCTACAATCGATTTCTATTTCAAATCATTTGAATAGCTTCCAATCAAGGCCAATCGTCAATGTCAGAAATGTTTAAAACAGCATAGAGAAACTTCATCTTTTATGAAAAAGTCATGTAGACAAGATTATTAGATTGTAGTTGATCGATTCAAAATCAACTAGGAAAATACTTGAGACGGCATTGTTTCAGTAGTAACTGTTTTCTGACTATCAAGTGCTATGTGATTCCAAATTCTAGTTTTACATAAGTTTTACTAAGATTTAAAAAATAAAAGCTTTAAGAAGGTTTCTCTTAAATTGAACATCATCTGAGAGGATCGTCGAAAGCACTATTACTTTATGCTTGTTCTATTTTCTTAAAAATGCACTGCCAATAACTTGAGATATCATTTCCTAATATAATTAAAGATCTAATTTACCTGTAAAACAACGAATTTCAAACTTTCTTTAACAAAATCGTTGTATATAACAAACTATAATAAAAATCACATATATTCTTTGTTTTCCTATACCTTGGTTGCTTCTAATAAAGGTTTGTAATTCTATATGCCATGTCAACATCCAAATAGTTCTCGATCTATTTATTTGAATGGTACAAATCATTGTTATTGGTCTCTCTATGAAGAAAAGTGTCTCTTATCCATCTTATATTTTTGTCAAAACTTGGCCAAATCTTCAATTGTTATATATCATTTGATAGCACACCGTGGCGTAGCCAAGCGGAGAGGGCAAATAGACAATTGCCCATTTCAGTTGGAGATTTGCACATTGTAATTTTTATTAATAAGTTTTTGTCTATTGAATTTTTACTTTTTCAGAATTGTTTACTTATTTTTGAATTAGATGGTAACTGTATTTTTTTTCGTCTGAAACACACAAGCACTCTTTGCTTATTCTTTCTCTAAAGGATTAAGACAAGAAGAAGCAGAAAACGCTTCTTGTATTTTAACTGTAGCTTTGGATGAACATTAGTTTGATTTTATTGAGAAAATGCTAACCACGTAAAGGTAGAGAAGAAAAACAAGAACACAGAGTAAGAGAACACACACGAACATATATATGTAGATATATGTTGGAATTGATTTTAAAATTCAGTTGACTTTTCAGTTTCAAAATCGATTATAGATTATTTTAAAATTGAAGGTATCTAAGTAATTAAAAAAATAATTTCATTGAAATACAATCTATATCTATAGTTTTTCACTTTCGGAAGATGTAAAGAAAAGGCTTCGATCCCATGTCATGAAAATCGTCGCGATTTTGCCGATTTTTTAGAAATCGGTGATAAATCGCGATTTTTCTGCTGCATATCGATGGTAACAAGCCGAAAAAATCGCCGATTTAGCGTGAGATTAATCGCGATTTAGCGCACGCTAAATCGCCGATTTTTTCGGCTTGTTACCATCCCCATGTCATGAAAATCGTCGCGATTTTCGTGACATGGGTCGATACACAGCAGAAAAATCGCGATTTATCACCGATTTCTAAAAAATCGGCAAAATCGCGACGATTTTCGTGACATGGGGATATATATTAAAAATCATATTTTAAACAAGATACAAATAATTTTTAAGTGACGAATTAAAATTTTCAGTAGACTTCAAAAACGTCATCCTTTCAAAACTCGAATTGTTTTTCTTGCATCTACCATGATTTCTTACAAAGATCAAGTTTTAATTTTATATTGACCAAGACAACTAAAATGAATAAACATGCAAGAATAAAATTAAGGATAAAGCCGTAAGCGTACTGAGAACCGACGGAGTTAGCCATCAATTTCTTAGTACCATTGGCGTTTTTTTTACTATAAAGACATCTAACAAAAGCAGAAGACATGTCATGATCATAGGTTTTTCTCTTGCGTTCGGTCTTTACCTACTTATTGTTGATAACCGAATCTGTATTTGTAGAAGCAATAGTGTCATCAGTTATAGTTGATGTCTGGATCATTATCTGACGAGATTAAAAAACAAACTTAAATCCCTAGTCATGTGACTTTCAGGGGTTCTTGGATTGCAACCGAGAGATGGGCTCCGACCATTGAACTTAGTGAGATTCTAATGAATCGATGTCATCCATCTTGTTTTATCAACGTTGATGTCTGTAATTTTCTATCGTGTTTCAATGAAATTATTTTTTTTTAATTACTTAGTTACCTTCAATTTTAAAATAATCTATAATTGATTTTGAAATTGAAAAGTCAACTAGTTAACTTTTGAAATTTTAAAGTCAACTTCGACATATACAAATAAAGAGTGACGCATACAAGAGCAAGGAAAAGTCCAATGACATACGTATATGTGAAAACATACAGGAAAAAACCAAGATGTAAAATGACCTAGTTCGTGAGGATTTCGATGTTCGAATTTGAGATATAAATATTATAAATAGAGACGTTAAAAATAGACTAAAACACATCTAACTCAGACTTAAGATCTGAGTTTGGCGCATATTTAATTAAAAGAGCCTCATTCCATTTTTTTGTGGTTTTTTTACGTTATTGCCACTTTGTTAGGCCAAAAAAGTTTTGGCCTATCAGTAAAAAACTTGCCCATTTTGCCCATCGGTTTTTTTTCTAACACAGGCGAAGTTTGCCCATTGCTCTAAAAATCTTGGCTATACCGCTAATCGAGAGAGACAAACATTTTTTCTTTCTGTTAGTACAAGTCCACTGCAAATTTACAGCTTCCGCACACGGATGTGACGAAGAGAAAAAAAAGGTGGGAGATGGGATGCAAGAGAATTCTTTGAGAACTGAATATGTACATCCACCTCGTAGACGATTGACAGTAGAGTTGACAGACTTTTCCCAGTTTAAGACAGTACCAATCGATCAATCAAGGAATAGAAATATAAGCGATGAAATAAGTATATTGAAATAAAAGAACTTTTATTTAAAGCTTTACTATAAATAATATTAATAGGTTTTCCCGTCTGCTAGAGAAATCCTTCTGATGTCTACATGAAAACTCTTTCCAGATGAATTTATTCTTCTTGGGGTGTGGGTGTGAGTGTGGATGAAGAGTTATTACACACTCACATCCACACCGACACCCTAAAACTAATATTAAGAAACAGACATAATTCGATAAAAATTATGTCTACTTAGTCATATTTTGGTAAATCCATGAGATGACATCAGGTCTATGTAGCGACCATCTCTAGTTTTTCTGAAACTGTCAAGGTTCATAGAACTTTTTGATCTGATCATTTTAATATTAAGTTAGTCAGTATTCGGTTCTGTTTTCATGAACATGTAATTGATATGATATGAACATATATTTTGCTCTTATGATTATTATGCATACAAAAATGTATTTTTCTGAAACTAGAAGTAATGACGCCTTGTCATTTGCTTAAATTGTGAATCTGATTAAGCCAACGTTAATAATGAAAATCTGCCTCACAATCTATAGGAAATCTATGAACTCTCAGATACTCATGTAATTTTATTGACATCGTATGTCATCAAAATAGAAATGAAGGTCAATGAGAAAAGACGCAAAATTAATTTCAAAAAAACGAAATCACTTGAAACAAATACATGATTAATTTGATATGAGGGTGTGGATGTGGGTACCGATCTTCTCGTCATCCGCACCCACATCCACTCTCAAATTGATGCATAAAAAGATCCCAGTGGTATTGCTTATCGAATAAATGAGGATGTCCACAATTTAGTATTCCTTCATGACTTTATTGACAGGTTTCAAGATTTCACTTCTAAGACAGAAATTGAGAAAGCGTTTAAAAGTTCCACTGAACCTCGGTTGTAGAAGACAAAATGGTTTTAGCTCTTCTGTTCTTGATTCCATCGTGAATCAAGCCTCTAATCACTTATTTGCATATGCAAAGACCAAACACATAGAAAACGTTTTTTGCTTAATATTACACTTTCTTTAGGTAATAGATTCAAACTATATGAGACGGAATAAAACGATATACTATTATAACCATCTGTATGCTCGTTTAATCAATTACTAATCGATTACTTTGTTTTGCATGATGATGCAATCAGTCGTAGAATAGGGTATTTAAATACGTTATGAAAATATTGCCTTGCTTTTTGAAAACTATTGAGATGTTAACCTTACCCTTACTGCTCATATTAGCCATTTGCATAAATTTCGGCCATGTACTTGGATTATCAATGAATTTTACAGGAGTTTCTGATGGAAATGTCTATGTTGCTCAGCTCTTCGGAAATCAAGTTTCATTCAACTCGCAGTCTCCGTTAGAGTTTCGTTTCAGTTTTTCATCATTCATAAATGGCTGGTGGTGTGTGCGCATGTTCGAACCAGGTGTGACTGCATGGGATGATAATTACTTGTGTACAAACAAGGATATCGGATTGGTGTGGACACATAATTATTTCGGCTATGGCTGTAATACTGATTTCAAATGTACTCGTACGCCAGAACCAGCTGCAAGCGGCTTTAATGATAATGCTTTATGTCTGCCAATACAATCGAACATCGAACTAATATGGTCTTTTTATGGTAGACTAAAAGTGAACTGGAACTGTGTACGTATATTCGATCCGTCCTCGACTCCTGATATGCAAGACAATTACCTTTGCTGGAAAGAGAATTGTAACTGAATACTTTTTATGAGTATTTTCACATGTAATGCACTGCTTAGTGTGTTATTTATTTTGTGTTGTGCTCTCTATCATTATCTCTTTACATTTCGAAGGGTGTAGATGTGGGTGTGATTAGGGATAAGATACACACCCACACCCACCCTCTTTGGCAGTAGTCGTTTGAGAATGAGAGTTCTTGCATCTATTAATGTTGTGTGTTAGATAGGCACCAAGCACACTATGTGAGTGTGTGCCGATAGGAGACAAGGAGAGTGGTAGATGAATGTATTTACTGGCGATAGAAAGAAGAACATAGTGCACAATCTTACTTCGCAAAAGGTGTCCCATCTTTCGCATAAAAACATGGTAGCGAAAAAATGAATGCTTTCTAACGATATTACTACAGAGTTGGAACAGGATTGGTACACCAGACTAGACTGACCCGTTGACGCCGTTTTTGCCAGTTTTTTGTCGATTTATCATACTTCAATGAGACGGTTCGGTTAGAAAAGATTTAATCCGTTCCAACTTGATGTGTCATATATAAAGAAGAGTGTTTTTTAAATATTTTCTTCTTACGTTCTATAGATTTCTTGTTGATTAGTTTTCTTTTCTTTCTCATTGTCTTTTGTTGCCAGAAGCCTATTTGTCCTCAAATATCATCTATCTTTTCTTTTTCTATTCTTATTCTTCTTCACCTCTTCTCACACATAGATTAGAATATCAATAGAAAGGTAAGTGTAAAGCACATATTCTCATACCTCATTTTCACATGTTCGAAGAGAAATGACGCACAATATTTCATTTCGTGCCAAGGAGACGGAAAATGATGATTTTTATGAGCTGTTAATGAGCAATTAAATAGGCATTTCTTTTTTGACTTTATGATCATTTTTCTGTCATTTCAATGATCAATTTTTAATGTTATTATTTCATCACTTTTTAATGATGTAGAAATGACCTGAAAACGATGATTCGCAGAATCATTTTTACATCATTAAATAATCATGGTTTGATCAGTTGAAAAGCGTAAAAATTGTCAATATATGTCCTTTGAAAAACAATGAAAAAAATGAGAGAGCTGGAAATCGGGATCCAATCTACGATATCACAGAGTTGAAAGTCTGTTATTTTAACTATTGAGATATTCCAATTTACAGATATTAGTGCATATACCTGCGTATATAAGAATATACCTCTAAAAATACTTTGAAGTATTTTTCAAAGAGCTTGGACAGTTTCTAAGAACGAGTTTTTGAGAAAGTGTCATATAAGGAAAAGGAAGTTTTCAGATTTTGACGGCATTTATATCAGGAATACATGACGGCGTCCTGAGTCTATAAAAAAAAAAACTTTATGACTATTCGACTTTCTTTGCGGGATATTTATTGTTAACAAAATCCAAAGTCGACTTATGACTCAAAATGAAAATTGGTTTTTAGTTTTTCACCTAGAGGCTTTTCGAAAAAGCGAAGTGGCCATTTGATTCATAATTGTGTGGTTATTATTGACAGGCAATCAATGTCAACAGAACTGATCAGCATTTACAATAAACTTTATAATTGATGCTATTCAAAAAATCAGATCAGATCAATATGAAACGGATGATCTGATAGATTCACCATTTGACAAAAGACTTGGCGTAACACTTTTAATCAGACCGGATGAACATGTGAAGCATCGAATTCTGAAATTTCTTGCTGTTTTACACGCAATTGAACCGGAACAATATTATTATCCATCTTCCGATATGCATATCACTGTGATGTCGATCATCCCTTGTTATGAAGGATTTGACTTAAACCAGATTGCAGTTCAAGACTATATCGATCTCATCCGTAAATGTTTATCATCACAAAAAAATATTGAAATCAGTTTTAAGGGTATCACTGCATCACCATCGTGCATTATGATCCAAGGATTTCCTCAACAAACTTTTCTTGATGAGCTTCGGAATAACTTAAGGACAGCATTTAAAACTTCATTACTTCAGCAAAGCATAGATAAGCGATACTCTATTCAAACGGCACATGTTACTGCGGTTAGATTCACAAAATCTTTCACAGCAAAAGAAGAATTTATAAGAGTGCTCGAAGATTTTAAAGATTATAATTTTGGTACGGCAACAATAAGCGAGATGGAACTGGTTTACAACGACTGGTATCAGAGAGAGAAGTTTGTGAAAACATTATTCTATTTCAAAGTTTAATACTAGAATCAATCAATTATTATCTTTAATAAACTTCGCATGCTCAACAGTTTAATAAATAGAAGGCGTCTCATACTACTCTGTATTACATGAATGGAGTCAAAATGTCGAAGGCTACTCTGAAGTCAGTAGTTCACTCATGAATTTTTCTTGTATTCAAATTATCAAGGTCTTCAATATTAATATCCATTCTGCTTCACTTTAATTTACAATTGTATACTGATGATTTTTTTTAGAAAAGTGCAATAAAAACATCAGTCTTTTATACCCATGTCGTGAAAATCGCCGCGACTTTGGTGATTTATTGAAAAATGAACGTAAAATCACGATTAATCGAAATATGTCAAAAAATCGGAGATAAAATCAGATTTTATCGTGATTTGGAAAAGAAGCTCGATTAATCGATATTTTCTTTTTTTCTCGACAATATTGGTATCAATTGCAAGAACCGTCTGTGATTAGAAGACTATAAAAAATCGTAACACCAATAGAAAATATATTTTCAAGCAAAAAATATTATGTCTACTTTTTAAAATAATATTTTTTTCTCAGAAGTGCACTACATGGCTTCAAATAGGGCACAATAGTCAGAGAACATTATCAACTTGTAGGGGAAAAAATTAGAATCTATGCATTTTCTGATTATATATCATTAAGCTCACTGATATCCTTTGATGTTTTCTAGAGAAAAACCCTAAGAATGAATTCTTCGAATTGATGAACCCGTTTCAAACGATCCAAACTCATGATTAGAAAGAAAAAATGCGTTTTATATCGTTCTGAGAATTCCCAAATGCTTTTTTGTCGATTCAAAAATCAATTTCTAAAAATAAACCTAAATAAATAATTTATTTTTCGCAAAATACGAGAAAAGATTAAATTAGATAAAGGAAAAGAAAAAATAATTTTAATGAGAAAGTACGTAGAAGAGCATGAAATATAAGACATGCTTGTGAATTATCTTTAGTTAATAGTTTTATGATCTCAATAATTTCTATTTACTATGTATTTTGTCATAAACGAAATATATCCGCTCTGCTTTATTTAACAGTGCCATTTTCTTTATTTTTTTAAAGATGGACTTCATTTGTCTTCAGCTTTTGAAATAAGGATTTCATTTATTTATCTTTATTTCATAAACATAAATATTTTATTTTTACATTTATCCTTTATTTTAAGTGAGTAATAAAGGTAAATTAATATTCATGATCATAATCGTCTGTCTGTTAAACATAAAGAGAAAAAAATATTGAAAATACTTTTTTTTAGTTGACTGTTCCATTTAATTTATATAGCGTTTTCAAACTAAGATAAATATGACAAAAGAGCCTGATGGATAATACACTAGTCTTTCTAACTGAGAGTATCGAGTTCGAATCTAAGAGATAGCAGAGATAAGATCTAAATATAAAATTAGATAACACAAATCAAGATATAGAAATAACTCTGGAGCAGTGTAGAAAAGAACACAGGAAAGAAAGGCTTTCAGAAAATATGAAATTCATTTTTTAACTCTTTTTTCTTAAAAAAAGTTTTCTATAAAACGGAAACGTCTTTTCAACCGTTTTTTTTCAATGACTATTTTTCAATAGAATAATATTGAAAAAAATTGAAGATAAATCGCGATTTATCGTAATAATCGCTAAAAATATCATTAAAAATCGACGATTAATCGCATTTCAGCTCACGATTATTGTTTCGATATATCGCGATTAATCGGCAATTTTATAGCGATTTCTAGGACATGGGTATGATTTACCCATCTTCAACAGAAATTACTAGACGTCTTCTTAAAAAATTCATCTTTTTTATTTTAATTGAGAGATTTTTTTATGTATTATCACAGAATCTTTCTTCTTTAATTCTTCTTATTTTTCTTCATCATAGAATTATATAAAATTGTTCAAACATCCTCTTAATTAATAGATTGAAGTAGCTTTGATATATTACTTCTCTTATGAGTATCAACATCAATGAATTATACTTATATGACATCTATATTTGACTTTCTATTTTTCTCACATAATGGTTATACAGATGCGCCAATAGATTTGTTTTCCTGTTCTGTATATGAGAAATAAAGGAGAGAGTCGTTCCTCTACAGTGGTATCTTATTTTCTTACTGTTTTTCCTTGAATCATTTTCATTAATTTTTATTATAATTATTTTCATACTATTCAAAAGTCTCTAACGTTTTTAATGTGAATCATCACTAACTGTAATGGTTTCTACTTGAAAAATCTTTAGCCAATCCTATCTCACCATCCATGGCGTCCATGTTTTCCCTTAACTGGTGTATTTCTCTTAAAACGGTATTCATAAGATATATTAAATAGAAGAAAAGAAAACCAATAACAAATAGTGCACCGAGTTAGCGTCATAGAGTGACTTCTATTGACGCTAACTCACCCACACGTTCGTCAGCGCTTACTAACTCATTGATTTCTCTCACAATATCGGCAGTTGAGTAATAGGATGAGTCATAAAAAGTTTTTCTTTCTTCAAAATATTCTTCCTATAAATTTTGTTACTTATCATATCACTCATCTTTTTAAAGAATTCAAAGATGTTCTTGTTCAAACTGTCGACATATAATTGGGTACCCGGGTAAGTTCTTTTCTTTTTTTTATAGAATCTTTCCAAATCGTCCACTCATCAAAATGATTTTCTTTATTGAAGGTTACGCGTACCACGTGTCAGAAATCATCCACGTGCTGTTCTTCATCATCTAAATCGTGTACCACATTGGGAAGAAGGAACAGTCGATTCAGTGTTGGCTGAAAGAATAGGTGCGGGAACAGAAGATAATCCATTTGTTATCTATCGTGATCCTCATTCAATCGGTACCGATTCACATAAACGTTTACGTTTCGTCTGTGTATCTGATACTCACAATCAAATTGATAAATTAACAATTCCACGTGGTGATGTGTTCGTTCATTGTGGCGATGCCGTCAAATATTATTCAAGCGCTCGTGATTTACTCAAATTCAATAAATTTGTTGGTACCCTTCCACATACTCATAAACTATTTATCAGTGGCAATCACTGTATATCTATCAATCCTGAACGACCAGATCTTACACAAGAAATTCTCAGTAATATGACTTATATTCAAGATCAAATTATCGATATTGAGGGTGTACGGATCTACGGCAGCCCGTGGCAACTGAAACGTGGTCTTTTCTATCGAGCCGAAGCTTTCAGTTATGCACCTGAAAATATTCGAGCGGATAAATGGGCTCATATTCCAGAAGATATCGACATATTACTTACACATAGTCCTCCTTATAGTATTCGAGATCACTGTTCAAAGAGTGCTGAACATTTAGGTTGTCCAGGTTTACTACACGAAGTTGTCACAAGAGTCAAACCTCGCATTCATCTCTTCGGTCATATGCATGATGGTTATGGTGCAAGTCTGTATAAAAGTGAAGAAAATCAAACGTTAGAAGGAGAAAATTCCACATCATTATCTTCCGATATTCTCTTTGTCAATTTGGCTATTGATCAAGGAAGACGACTTGGTGACCCGGTTGTGATTGATTATTTCTATTGAAAAATTTACAAAAGTCACAATAGACATTTATGTTAAATATATTCAAGAAATAAAAGTTTAATAAATCGATATAAATTCTCATATCTCAGCTCGTATTGAAATTGATAATGATATCTTTTTATCAAAGTAGCTTGATGTTTCGATGAAAATATAATTGAAAGTAAGGAAGCACATAATATCTTGAAATGGGCAATACTAGGTTGGAAATAATATTATTCCAGAGTGCAGCACTATGATTTGAAATAGAATTAAATAATGAACTTTATACGAAATGAAAACCCATTAAAGATGGGGTTTAAGAGTAAAATTGGTCATTCATAAGATGAGAATCGGTTATAGAATTACTGAATGTTTCAAAATTTTATACATGTACAGGGTGACTCAAAAGTCACTTTACTGGAAAAAAATTCAATATCTCCACTAGGGCTCGAGCAAATGAGCTGACTTTTTATCAAATGTCTAGAGAGATCCTTTGTTAAGTATCACTATTGATCTCAATAAAAAAGATTTTTACTTTTCCACAGATAGAAAAAAACCAATATGCTTAACAAAGGGTCTATCTAGGCATTTGATAAAAAGTCAGCTCATTTGCTCGAGCCATAGTGGAAATATTCAATTTTTTTGTTTTCAGTAAAGCGACTTTTGAGTCCCTCTGTACATGTATAAAATTTTGGAACATCCAGTAATTCTATAACTGATTGTCATCTTATGAATGACCAGTTATACTTTTAAATCCCATCTTTGATGGGCTTTCACTTCGTATAAAATTCATTGTTTATCTTATTTCAAATCATAGTGCTACTCCCTGGAATAATATTATTTCCAGCCTAGTGCATTATTATCACATCGGAACAATATTGGTTTTCAGCCGTTCTTTTTATATATCCTCTGACATAATGTTCGCAAGACTTGTATTATTATTCTATTTTTCCAGTGAAAATTATCAAACTCTCTTTCAATATCTTCCAGTAAAACTCCTTTCGTTTCTGGACAAAAAAAATATACGAATATTGCAGCCAATAAACATAGGCTACTGAAAAGATAAAATACTCCATGTATTCCTAGTGGAGTTATTAATTCCAGTGCGTATGATATCATGATACCAGTAAACCAACAACTTCCGGTTGTTATTGAAACAGCTCTAGCTCTAATATTGAGAGGAAAAATCTCAGCTGTGTAAATCCAAGAGACTGGTCCCCAAGAAATTGCAAAAAAACATACAAAAATAACTGTAAAAACAAGCATTGATATACCAGAACTTGATAGACAACTGATAATTTGTTCATTTACTATAGTGTCATTGATGCTAGTTTTGATAACGTCACAACCTGTAGCAAATAGTGTGGCTGTAACAAAATGGCCAACTACCATGCCTACGGCGCCAACTATGAGAAGTTTTCGACGTCCGAGTCGATCAAACAAGAATAAAGCTGGTATAGTACTAAGCATGTTTGCCCCAGACAAAATCAATAATGATACGATGCCCTTTCCAAGAACGCTTTCATATATAATACCGCCAAATGTAAATACAACATCAATACCAGTTGTCTGTGCTAAAATTTGTACAACCATTCCTATACCAAGTCTTTGAAGCATTTTCTTTGTTGTAAATAACTCTGTGATCGAACGTTGATTACCTTCTTCTTCTATAGCATTTGCAATAGCATCTAATTCAGCAGTAACATTCTCTGTTTGACGAATACGCTGTAAACTTTTCTCTGCCGATTCACGACTCTTGTTCTTGAATAACCATCGAGGAGTTTCAGGACAGAAAAATATACCGATCATAATTGTAATTGGAGCGATTAGAATAATTCCATTTGACAATCGCCAACCCCATTTATGATTTTGTATTAAAAAATTTACCACATTAGCAGCAAATAAACCAGCTACTACGGTCATTTGCATAAAACCGGAAAGCATTCCACGTAGATTTGTTGGAGCTATTTCGGAAGCATATAGTGGACAGGAAAATGAAGAACATCCAACACCTGTTCCTTCAATAATCCGTCCAATAAGTATCAAAATCATTATCTTTTTAGAACCACCTGGTAGAAAAATAACAATTGAAGTACCAATTGAAAATAGAACTTCTGAAGTGAAAATAATGGCTCGACGTCCATATTTTTCGGCCACAAATGAAGAAATTAATATAGCACCAATAAAACATCCAAAATAATACAATAACGTAAAGAGTACTATAAATCGTCTGTAATTGGCAGGCAAAGCAGCTACTGGAAGACCGCAAACACTTGCATTGGCGTAAACACCAATACAAAAGTCATTTTTAAATGAACTCATGACAATAATACCACCAGTAACACCTTGATCATATCCAAAAAACCATCCAGCCAATGAAGAAAAGGCAGCTAGTAGAATAGCAAAAGTTGATTTCGTATATTGAATATTTTTATGTTGTTGATGATGATGATGATGAATTTCATCTTGAGATGTCATTAGAATTTTATTAATATGTTGATTAATTCCGGTGATGGTTTCTGTTGTGATTTTTGTATTTCTTATTATTTGCTACAATCAAGTAAAACAAATTTACTTTTCGAATGATTGTAGCAATAATAGTTAAATAATCAAAAGGTTGATATTAATGTAGCGGAAAGAAAAAAGGTCGAAGAAAAAAACAATTATAATAAAAAAAGGTTGAAGTGAAAATTATTGAAAATGCATTTATTTGAGCTTTGTTACCTTCATCATCGTTATACTATGCGCATAATCTATTCGAATTACATTAATATCATTTTCGACATTTTGTCTCCGTCAAATCTATGCGTACCAAATATATGGTAATTAATTTTTCATTTAGGAAACGTTCCCCTTTCTCGACCCAAAATTTTCATTTTTTACGTTGTCTGTGTGGATTTAAATGTCCTGCATCTAATGAGCACAATTTAAGAATGGAAAAGTATCTTTTTTTGTACAGGGTGATCTATATGTCATCTGACACTCTTGTATTGCGAATAACTTCTGATAGGAACAAGATATAGACCTGCAGCTTTCACCATTCGAAAGAGTGATGTCCGGAACATCGATCCATATAATATTCACTAAGACGAAAGATGCTTTTTCATAGAAACTTTTCAATTGGCATTCTTTTTCTTTGTATATTTTCATAAATTTTCACATTAATTCCATCTCAAATTACATTAAAATGTAGCTCAAATCACCCATTTTTCTTATAGCGAAAAATGGGTGATTTGAGCTACATTTTGGTGTAATTTGAGGTGGAATTAATGTGGAAATTTATGAAAATATATAAAAAAGAGAATATCAAGGCTGTGGGTGTAGGTCTGTTTGTTAATAAAGAGAGAATCGACACTGCACACCCACACCCTCATCTTGCAATTAATTAAGTAATAATTGTTTAACATAAAATCAAACAGTTCCATCAGATACTGTGTATATTTATACAAGCATGAAATAAATCATCAGACTATACTGCTTTAAGACTATTGATTATATAATTGTTTGTAATAACATCAATTGTAATATGAACAAATTGAGTATGATTGAAAAGGAGATAACTTGTAGGATACCGTATGGTTTTTGTATAGTCTAAATACTTACGAGGCATGTTTATTTTACATGCAGAATATAAATGCATCAAAGACTTGGCGAAAAATAAATACTTAATAAATCTGTTGGCATTCTTCTTTTTTCTGAACAGATGAAACTGAAGTTTAATTTGATGTATTGATTCTATACTAGATAATTTATAATAAAAATTCAGTACTCATAAAAAGCTCTTTTTTTAAGAGTGAAGCAAAATATGCTTCAGCTGAAAACTTTTTCGAATATGAAATTAAGTTCTTTTTAGAATTTTAATGCTAGCAGAATATTCTCTCTATATAGTTTTATTTCCATCAGACATTCAACAATTTTCATACTAATCTATTGAGAATATTGTAATTCATTTCAACATATCAAAATTTGTAGCATAGAATATTCGAGAATATCGTCATTTTAATAACCGGGATGTTATACGCTAATATCTTCTATTCTCTTCATACCAAAAGCTATTCGATCGAATGACAAATGGAGGTACACATGCGAACTTTGTCAATTGTGTTCGTACTCATAGAAGTTACTGCACAAACACCTTATTGCTTTTTCTTTTCATATTTTTGTAGGATAACTGTAAATTATATCATCTTACTCAGAGAGATTTCAGTCTTCATCTTTTCATAGATATTTGAATGAAGGTTTTGTAATATTTAACAAAAAAAACAACTTGAATTTTGATTGATGCGATAAATTGTATTTGAAACGAATATACAAATATAAATTAGACAGAAGAATTTATCTAATATATGTATTTTGTTTTTTGGAAAAACCTAATTACCATATATCCGATATTCAAAGTATATTGTAAAACAAAGGTTTCGAATTATAAATAATAGAATAATAAAAATCTATTCGAACTAGTAAGATGATATCGGGAGATATACGAGTAGAATCAATCGATTATAGAATTTCTATAGAATATTTTTCCATTTGCAGTTTCATCAATAAACAAATATCATACGTTCAATAATGTTCAAAGTAAAATAAAAATGATCATGATTAATATTTCATATTATTTTTTCAAATAGAATTAAAAACAAAGGAAAAAAAAGTGGAAAAATCTAACTAAATATAATTAAAGTTTTATTGAAAATGAAACTTTTTCATAATATCACGATTAAAACGCTTGAATAGTAATAGAAGATTATGATTAAATTGTTCAACTTAAAACAATAAAAACATCCGAACCATAATCTTTTTTAAAGCTAGCTTTGCCTTTACTATGATATGCACATTGCCAATCATTACCATAAATAAATACATTAACATGATGGTTAGGAAAGATCATCTTTAAATTATCACAAATTCGATCACATCGCGTTTCATAATTAGTTATTTTAATTGTATCATTAATTATTGGTAATGCTTTTTGTTTAACTTCATTATCATTGACATTAGTACCTAATGATCGTACTAATTTATGAACTGTTAACCAATCTTGATCTTTCAATTGAATTTCAAGTAATTTTTTGCCATGATAGAAAGAAGTTCCACCAGGTGCTTTATATTTGCAAACATAAAATGAATCATTAGGATATGTTGCTTTAAAATTATCAAGAATACATTCTATATTAGCATACATAGTCATGTTTATAAGTTAAACTATTGAATAAATAACGTAATAAATATATATTTTATTATTCTTGTGTTTTTATTATTCACAAGAAAATAATTTCGAATAGTATTGATTGAATAGGAATGTATTTTTGATGATTGTTGATAATTAATGTTAAATTAACTATAGACAGTATGCTTTTTTTCTCCTCTATCAACGAAATAGTTTCGATGTATATTTTGTTAAAATTACAGTATGATAGTGTATCGAACGTTTTATGGTTATTAAATGATTGATAAATATGATGTTTTCTTTTTATATATTGATGAAATATTTTCGATGATTATTTTATATTTGCGGTATCGAAGTATAAAACATATGATAAATTTTTGTGGTATATTATTTCAGAAAAATAGATGTTTTTATGTATGCTTTGATAATTTCGATACCATGTTGAATATATAAAAGAATTGTAAAAACTAATACAATTGAATTTAAAGTTGAATGTTTAAATTCTATTAACTATCTGTATTTTTGCTTATATAAAGTTTTAGTTCAATTATAATGTTGAAATTAAAATTAAATTTTAAATCAATAAATTATTGCACGAATAATACTTATGAAAATATGATTAAAAATGAAGATTATTCGTATTTGAAGAAAAAAAACTAAACATACGAGAAGTAAGTTAATATAGAAAATATCTCAGATATGAAAAACTAAATAAATTTATTGCAAAACTGAGGATTTTTTCATATTCTATTATCTGTATTCTTGATGACCTCTAATTTGTTTATTGAAGAAACAACAAATCATTTCATTGTTAATGTTGTTTATTTGTGGGTAAGTAGACTCATTCCGTAGAAAAATTAAACAAATTATCTATTATTCAACAGAAAAGTTGGAGATATTTTTGAATGTAGAAATATATGACTTCTTTGTTTCTATTTTTTCGTACACAAAAAGCGATATATTTCTTCCTCTTCAGAAGCTACTTGATTGATATTAAAAACATAAAACAGATATTATTTAGAACTTCATCTATTTCCTTCAAATTTGACGAGTCGACAGTCTTTATGAAATAAGTTCTTATCTTTAAAATCTGCTACTCAATTTGTTTTAGTATTTTGAGAACTTTAGATTTTTATCGCTTTACCAAAAATTTTTCATGAGAATATATTAATTTAAGAAGATAATAATGAATGTTGTTAAACCTATTTCTTTATTGAGATATTAATCAGCTATTATTGAAGAATAAAATTTAATATTTATTTATTTATCTTATATAAATGTTTGATGACATGATTGGTTAGCGATGCGAAGTTAAGTATGACATCAGTTTTCATCTTCAAAGCATTTTAATTTCAAAAAATAAAACAAACTTAAAATGAACAGAGAATTTTTGGAAAATTCAATTGTCTATTTCATAGAGAATGTCACATGTTCAAAATAGCAACATGATGAAATACGAAAATATAAACGAAAAACAGTAGTCATAATCGAATGAAAATTTCTGAACTGTTTCAGCTAGCTTAGCAAAATCATTGGTGCACTATAATTCATTCTTTTTTTTTATTGAAGGAAACATTTCGCAAATTGATTTTGATAAAAGTTTTCAGCAGATACAGGCAAATTAGACTTTAGTATCCATTTTGAAATTTTCAAGCTTTTTACAAAACTTATTGGTCAGGTGATATTCATTCATGAATTTTTAATTCATAATCATATGAAATGGCAATAGATTTTTAGGGCGTGGATGTGAGAAGTGTCTAATCAAGGTTTTTCCAAACCCACACACTGGCATAAAGGGTGTGGGTATGGATGTGTATGATTTTGCTGTGAGTACCGTGTCATAACCTAAAATTTAAGTAAAACTACTATAACTTTAGATTGGAACCCGATAGTCACGAACGCTCCTAAGATTCTCTTAGTCTCACTGAGATCTATTCATAGGCAAAGTATGCAGTCGAAAACTCGAAATCAGTTGGAATGCTTTCCTTGTTATTCTTCGTGTGACGCAACTGTTTTCTTCTTTTCACAATATTGAGCTTATCGATTCAGTGAAAAAAATATTAGCAGAAGACTTCTCTGCAAGCTTTTTGTTTCGATATAGATGGTTGTTTGTTTAGTTATAACACTAACTCACAGTGGTACATATGTATGCAAGAAGTAATGCATCATCGTTCTAACCTGATAAATCATTTTATTCGTTTCTTCTTTGGTCAAAAATCTCACTACTTGTGATAGGATCTAAAATACATCATGAAAGATGTGCTCGCCCTATTATCTTCGAGGCTCGTTTTACTCTGGCATTTGTTACGATCGTTGCGAATAAGTTTTTTCTCGTTCCAAGTTTCAATTGGTTTTCTGTAATCTAAAGTAGCTTGAATTTTTTAAATTCTAGTATTACTTTTTCTACTTTTCTCTTCTTCTCTCTTCATGATGAAGAATGAAGTCTTATTTTTCTTTTTAAATGGTTTTTCTTCTGTTTAATTAGGATAAACAATATGAGAATATCGATATATGTATAATAAGCTGCGTGATCAACATATTTCGTTACTGTCAGCATGAGATATAGGTGACCAAGGTTCGTTATCCCTTTCAGTCTTCAGATCTGAAGATTGATCTGTTTTCATTCAAAACATTGATCAGGACCACGAACGATACTATATACTCAATGATGGATGTCTTGACATTGACAAAGAAAATTATGTTGAAAAAAATAAAGGCTCTTACCGTAATCGCAATAGAATTAATATGTGAAAAATGATAGATTTATGACATTCGCAAATTGATATCAATCATACAATTCTTTTGAGTCAAATTTATTCACATACTCTCTGTCTGTTATAACCTGTATGGAAAGCGAAAAAATGAATCTAAGGTTTTAGTTTTTGATTTGCAATATAATTACATATTCTTGTTCAATTAAATTTCAAATAAAAAACTCGAAAATGATTCTCACGGTACCAAATAGCGATATATCTTTGAGGGTCTATAAGTATTCTAACTTTCTCTCTACATACATTTAGTACTTATTATCTAATCGTATTTTACAAAATATTAATTTTTTCCATTTTATAGATTTAAAAGCGATGGAAGTAGAGACCTAAGAATTAATTATTTGCTTTTGCCTGTCGATTCTGTTATGAAGTATAAATAAAACGGATGCATCAAGCACATATTTCTGTTCAACTCAATTCTCATTCAATCCTTATATTTCTATGACTTGAAATATTCTTATTGTTATCTTCGTTTGTTCAATTCAATTTTTACTAGTCAAACAATCAATATACATAATACATAAATAGAAATAACTAATTCAGGTAGATGAATAACTGCGTTTTAAAGATCAATAACAATTTTCTTTTTTATTCAAGTCTACATAAGACAAGAATAAATACTGTTATTGATAACTCATCGAATATATACAAAACTAATATCAAACATAAATATATAGAATAGTAAAAACTTCCAAAGAGAATTTAAATAATGGCTTTTAATAAAGAAACATTATTTAAATGAATCATTCGTTGAATAATACAGCGTAACACGAAAAATGTCGAAAGAGAAAAATATTCACATTAGCAAAGAATGTTTCGTCATACGACATGTATAAGATCAAGTTCTTTTTATTTCCTAATCTCAATAAATCTAACCGGGTTGCAGTTCTAATAATTTTATTTATTCAAGGCCTAGTCTCTATCTCGAAAAAGAATCTATTTTAAAATACAGTTGTATCACATATAAATAACTTTTCAACAGTTATCTTTTGATTTAATTAGCCACTGGTCTATATTGATTGGTTCATTCCATTTGAATTATATATGTCCTAATTAATATAATAATTCATTTCAAACAATAGAATAATTAATTAAAATCTTAATTTTCTGTTTAAATGACATGTTTTTCTCTCAGAGTTTCAATCTAGCACATATCTTATTACTATAAATGAATAACAAGTACCTTTCATCGATTATATGCGATGAAGAAATAAATGAGAATATAAAAAATCAAGTTACTTTAATTATTAAATTCTATAAAAGCAAAATTTCATTAGAGTCAAAAACAACAAATGATTAATCTATCAATATAATTTTTATTTTTCATTTTTAGAACCATTCGACAACGTCCTTGATTCAAATATTTTTTTTAATGCCTGAAAAACATGATGCGAAAAATACATTAGCTACGTGCTCATGTATACAACTATTATTATTTCTCATTAACCAGCTAATTGTGTTTGCATATGCTTATTATTTTCTATCTATGAAGAGTCAGCCACGTGTATCGTTATGCTTGACTTCACAAGCAATAAAATAAAAAGCTACCGTATTAACATTATTCAAGAGTGAAATATTTATCATTACAGCTAACGTAAAAAAAAGACAGACTAACCAAACGAAACATGGCTAGTGATAGTGTTATTGGTAGACTACAACCTACTCAAGTTATTGAACTCACAAAGGCATTTATGGAATTCGATATAAATGGCAATGGTTTTATTACATTCGATGAAATGAAAGAAGCTCTTCATCGAGCCAATATGCCACGTCCAGATGCTGAAATTCATCAAGTTATGTCAAAGATCGATTTTAATCGTGATGGAATGGCATCATTTGATGAATTTATGAAATTTATGGCTAATATAAGTAATCCATCACAATGTCAAAATCCACCATGGAAATAATCAAAATCATATCAAAGTTCGAAACAAAACTAATTCTATCTCTAAACTCACTGAAAAAAAACCAAACTAAATATCATATCATTTTAATAAATCGTTTATTATAAAACAGAAGTAAAAAAACAATTTTCCAAAGTACAATATATAAATATTTATTCATGTCATTCTTTTTTTTTTTTACTTTCATATTTTAATATAGTTAGAAAATGAAACGTTAAAATAAAATTCATATATTCTATTTTAAGGTAATTATTTATGAAAAATATTCAAAAAAGAAAAGACTCCCGAAACTATCTTGAATTTTTCATCGACTCTCAATAACAGGTTTAGTGATTCTTTGCTCTATTTCTTGATTTGTTTTTTACCATACGTTATTTATTTACCATCGTACTGTATCGTGTAAAAATAGAACGAAATGCTTTATAACATACTTACCTTGAGCAATAAACAACGTGTAAACCTAACGAAAAACAAATCAATATGTTTTTTTTTCTATCCTATACATTCATATCTGAATAAAAATACATGAAAGTATATAATTTTATCGATAAAGACCATCATAATATATAAACTCTATCAATGTTACAGAAGATTAACAGTATATATATATATATACCGGATATACCAAAAAGATGCGTCGTGAAAAAGTCTACAAAAACTGAAAGAAAAAAATATCCCTTTTGACTTCCACAGATAGTGTCTCCAATACTCAAAATGAGCAGATTATATGTGGGTGTCATGTCCCACCATAATTAGCATAACAAAAATATCTTGACTTTAGAAAGTTTCTATTGCGAAAAAGAAAAATAGTCTTCCAAATACTTAACCTTCTAATACGGGTGTGAGTGAAGGAAAGACCCACACCCTATGGATACAATAAATCATTGAAGAGGATTACAACTTCTGATATCATCAGGCGTTACTGATCGCACTTGATCAAATCCAAATGGTGTAATTTGTGGTTCATCCTATTGAAGAACGAGTCTTACTACTTCTTTTGCAGATAGGAAGATGCAAGTCATTCCATGTCCATTGAATCCTGCACAAATAACTGCTCTATCAACTTCTTTCACCACCCAACTTTTCGCAAAACTTTTGTAATTCGACGCTCACTTTTTCGTTTATAATGGAGTCGTCTATTGTGTTGATTTCTGCAGTAGGAGAGAAGTGACGGGCACCTCCAATAATTAATTTATTGGTAGGTCTTTGAGAGAGATATTCTCCGTCATAGTTGAATGAACTATTTGGAATAAATCTATCAATTGTACTCGATTGAATGATTTGCCCACGAACCGGAATGATAACATCTTTCATTTGAAGAAGTAAGAGGAAGGTGTAGCCATTTGTTGTATAGACAATCTTTTCAGCAATGATAGTTCCTCGATTCGTATGTATCATATTATTTTCGACTTTTTCAACTGGCGTATAAGTAAACAATTTAATTCTATCTCCAAACTTTTTGAATAAATTGGACAAAAGACCAGTCATCATTTTATAAGAATGTATAGATCCGCAATATGTATGGACGATGAGTCCTTCATATCTCATTCCAACCATATTTGAAGCTTCTGGATTTTGATAGATTCGAACTTGAGAGACTGGCCCTTCTATATTTCTCATCATTTCTACATTCCTCTTTAGATCTTCGAATTTGATTTGTACAGAAAGCAACCTTATAATATTCTTTATGAACAAATTCACAGTCTAGTTCTTCTTCCTTAATAATCTGCACGGATTGCCTCGTCATTTTCTATTTCAAATTGTGCATATTGAACAACTTGAGAAGGCAAAAATCCGTTAGATAATAGCGAGAGTGTGGTAGAATAAATATTAGGTGTCAAAAGTCTGCCGTTTCTGCCCGTTGCGCCGGAACATACTTGTCTCGCTTCCAACAACGTTACACGTGATGTAGAAGAAGAGTTTAAAACATGGTAAGCAATGGCAATTCCAGTGAATCCAGTGCCGGTAATGACAATGTTCGATTTTTTAGAAAATTCACTTGAAACATAATCGGAAAATGGTGATTGTTCGACTTGCCATGCAGAATTCGTGGAGTCTTTGGGTATTTCCCTCATTGTCCAAATCTAACATTAACAAAATGTTGTCTCTTCAAATTTTTTAGTGAGAGAAAAACAGTATTATACAACGAAGAAAAAGAAGAAAGATATCACTTGCTTTATCTTTCTGTTACTCGACTTTTGAATATATTGTTGACTCTGTTTCATAAAGAAAGAAGAAGACTTTTTCACAAGCTATAACATACACAAGTTTCTTTCTCTATTGTTTTCTTGTCTACTTTTTAACTAAGAGGAATTCAAAGAGAAATCTTATTGTTGAGTCGATGTAAGCTAATCCGCAGCGCATACCCACATCCACAGCCTCAAAATTGCCTTAAATGTTTTTCTTATTGCATTAACTTTGTTATAAATACATATGAAGTAAAACCTTGGATAGTAAATTTGTTTTATATATGTCGTTGTCTTCTAATTAATATGTTTTTAACGAAAGAACGCCAAAAAAAATTGAATTCGAATGGAGAAAAATAAATAAAGTTCGAAAGAGAACAAACTTGTGAAGGAAAAAATCATCATTTTGAGGTTTATCAATAATTCAGTTAAAACTTTTTAATGCATTCTCAACTTTAGATATAATGTAAAAAAAATACTTTAGTCAAAAGAATTGAAAAGAATTTTACTTTTCGTTAAAGACGATAGAAACCGAACTGTTTTAGTTAAATAATTGAGACGTAATACGAAATATTATCTTACAAGTCATTTGTCTCGACTTATATCAATCTCATAGATTTCTTATACAGTTGATTAAGGTTTTTTTTAATGTTCATAGGTCTTCTATTAATCAATTCAATTTTTTTGCAACGTATCAAATAAACAAGAGAGTCATATGATATTTTATCAAAACGAATCACTTTTTCTTCTTTCTTGTCTTGTTGAGTAGAGCTATGGAATAAATAAGCAATGACAAATATTTCAATTATCTAAGTTTTGAAATATGAATAGTAACTAAAAATGAATGAAAAGACAATTTGGTACTCTGCATCACCATCATTTATGAAATGATTATGAACGCATCGTATTTGTTTCGCAACGCTCGTTTATGATGAAGATACGATTTTGATATACAATACCGCTTCAAATTATAAGTATTTGAGTTTCTGTGAAAAACAATCTCAAAGGAGTGTTAAAATATAGGAGTAGAAATTTCAACATCTCCCCTTCCACATATAGATGTGACAGATATTATTAAAATGCGACTACATACCGTATATCAATAACGTCTCGTTATCATATATGAACTACTTTCTCATCGCATTTTTTAATAATTAAGTAAAGCAACAGCGAAGAAATGTCTACCAAAATAAATAGAATAAAACAATCTTCTTATGATTAGCAATAGCAACTACATCATATTCCACATGTTAATTCCGCAGAAATTGCGCTAAGACCTTTCTTAAAAAAATCTCACATAAAATTGATAGTGACGATATGTAATGTGTTCACAGCTATGTATGGTGAACATACCCGACCTACCACATTATTGAATATATTAATTTAAAAAGATATTTTAAACATCTTAGGTATGAAAACTCGAAAGTGATGTTAATGTTCGTGTTATTAGTTTTTTATTTATTTTGTGATATCATATATATTCATTCATTGTATGACTATCTATTAATATTTCTATTTATAAATTATTCTACGATCTAGAACACATAAGAGCAATTTTCACCAAATAGAAAGATAATTTAATTATGATTTCGAAACTCAATCACTATGAATTATTCCTTATAAAGATAAAAATAAAAAAATGATTTGTAAAAATATTTTTTTTTCGAAAATTAATCAATAATCAACTTGACATGAAACACTTATTAATTATTCGGATTTAATTCAATATGATAATAATCATTAATGTTAACCTATGTCAATGAACCTTTCTTCATATTATTTGTTTGTTTTCCTACTTCCAAGAGATAATAACGCATAGATACATTCACATATAACAAATACTGCCAAAATAAAAAACAAAAGACAGACAAGATGAGAAGAAGGTGTGGACAGTCATATGAAAAGACACGAAGTAAAGTGAAGATTAACGTTACTACCTAAAAAGTATATTGTTATAGCCTGTAGTTCTTCCTTACATTAGTGATACTCAAAAACGTTCATCAGCTCAATATCAAATAAGATTATTTATTAGTAAAAACACAGTAACCAAGGAGAAAAGATTCCTATTGCATATGTATAATGTTGGAGATTCTGTTTGATTTCTTTCTCTTTGTTTCGACCATCATTATTTTTTTAAAACTATTATCTGACTAAGACGATACACAAATAAAATAATATCACAAATCTTGGATTATTTTTGTGTTATTTTAATTTCTTTCTGTTGCAATTTATGTGTTGAAAAGAAAAGTAAACTGTTACTTTATTTCTTTTTTTTTCATAATAAAGTAAAAACTTTCATGACATCTTTATCTATATCATTAAAACCATCTTATACCGTATGTAGTAATAAAAGTGAAGGTATATCTCGATGTGAAGGATGCTTACAAGTATTTTATCGAAAACATCTTAATGAACATCGAGCTTTTCTTAGTCATCAATTGGATGAAATTGCTCAGAAATATAATATTTTACAATAAATTATTGTTCAAAATGAAGACAAACAAATGATCTTCCTGTTCTGAAACAAATTGATGAATGGAGAAAAGTTTCAATTAGGAAAATTCAACAAACAGCAGAAGAAGCAAGAATACAAGTCAAAACATTGATTAGTTTTTGTTATTATTGATATATCTATTACTCGACAGTATCAAAAGAATTATATGATCTTGCTGAACAACTAGAAAAAGCTCGTATAGATGATGATTATGTTGAAATAGATCTTTGACAAAAATGTAGTTGCTGTTTAAAAAAGAATAGTCTTAAATATACGACTTAGTTTGATGTTCCCTTAGCATTAATATCGATCAGTGGAACATCCACCTTATCTTACGAAGGCTTTGGATGGTCAAGCGATAATGATATTTATTGTCCTGGTGGTGGAACAAAAGTTAATGCAAATTTTCGAGATAAAGTTAAATGTTGATAGTACAAAATGTCTATTGTCATAGCAAGTCCGGTTTTATTTGTTTGAGATTGAAGATTTTATTAGATTGCTGCATCAATGTTAAATACTATGAATATCGATCATTATTGACATGTTGATGTTAGTTTAGATTTTAATAAAAATAATGCATCATAGAGAAAATAATAAAATATCAGGAACATTATTTATATCGAACAAAACACGAAGAATATTTGAATAGATTTTTATTATCATATTGAGGTACAAAGAAAAAAAGAATTGAAGCACTTTTCTACATCTTGTGTTCAATTCAATGATGTTTTTGATTTTGTTTTCTTTTGACCGTATTGGGTTCAAAAAGAAATTGATCTTTTTTTTTGAGTCATTTAAAAACTTGAACTACAAGTGATTGGAAAATTGTTCTTGGGAATTAGAGAGACCAATGAATCCTCTCTGCTTTGCATTAGAAACTTATTTATTCAATTCTAACACGCTCACCTTTCGGACTACTACTTGTTAACCATCTGGGGTCGATACGGACTCCATCCTAATAAAATAGAAACAATATACTATATTACCATTATTTTGTAATGAAAGTATAATGATTCTGGAAGAGACTTGAATCTAAGAAGAATAAACAGAGTATCAATTATTTTCAATGGTATTCATTCAATCTTTTTTACTTTCTTCTCATCTCCTATTCTCAAAATGTTTGAGATTGTGTACTGCATATGAAACATTCACATGTATTATAACAAAATTTTTCGTTTCGTCGACGATTGTCATATAACAAAGCAATGTTTTGAAAACGAACTGTTTCTACATACGCAGCACTCAGCTGAAACTTTCGCATTCGTAAGGAAAAAGTCTTACCGAAACGTTTTTCGTGTATTTCGGCGAAATTTCTTTCTTCGTTAGAACTGAAATTTTGGTAAAATACAGCATAGCTGGAAACTTACCGTTCCTGAAATAATGATTTTTTTTTTCTACAGCATCAGCGTACTCTACTACTTTGATAAATAATTAAACTTCAAAATCAAGCGAAGACAGTCAATGTTGCTAGTATAGACGGCTTGAACATACTGATGTTAGGAAAGAGACGCGATTTCGACTGAAATTTAACATTTTTCTAATAGTTTAAAAATATTCATGCACTCAGACAGAAAACAATTAAGTAGAAGAACTGTGCTTAAGCGGTGGTTTTCGAAGGATTTGACTATCGAGAGAAAGTTCATGCATCTGGCTCTATTATATTGATCATATGATTCATGCAGTAATCGCTGTTTAGGTTTGTATTCAAATTGTAGTATTATTAGGATATAACATAATCACTTGATTTAGCATGATTTATTGTATGTTTTTGAAAATACTCATGCATTTTAGTTTTTGAATCTAAACATTGAAGGTTTCCATTATGAGAAAAACAAAACTCTTCTTCAATCAAATGTAATTAACCATTCAATGTCGTCATGTTCTTATTATAATAAACTATTTCAATACATTAACGATATTTCTCACTAGAAAATTATAAAAATCCTATGTCAATCTCAACTAGATTCCTAACAGTTCTTTAACGAAAAAAAAAAAAGAGAATCTAGAATAATTATTTTTTTCTATGACACTCGACAGCATTTGAGTAAGAGGCAGAGACACGAACAGAATCGAGTTGAATTGATTGTAGACTTCAAACAAATATAACAAATTGAAATGAAGATTCTCTTATTTGTTTCACTCTTGAAATTCACTTTTTAAATTAATTTCAACTTTAAAAAAATTATTGAAACTAAAATAAACAGGTCGTGAAATTCGACTTATGTTTGCAAATGAGAAGCTGCGTTCTGTGTGCGAGCATTTACACGCATCTGTTCTAACACCACATCAACTCAGGTGAATGAAAAACGATCGTTTATGAATAATGACCAGTAATTGGAAAGGTGTGATACCTCTCCCCCTCCTCCCCAAAAAAAATAATTTTCATATAAATGTGGCACTCTGTTTCTTTGCCTATTAAGTCAACGTTTCTTCTTATTGAGTAAAGCAAAAAGAGCGGTATATATGCTTGCATTATGATTAATATCGATACAATTATAATCTAGGTCATACGCTTTGTAACTATTGCTTGCAAGCAAAAGAAAGGCACACTGGAAAAATAATTGCAAGAGATCCTTGTAATTTTTCACAAGTCAACATTATGCATCTACAGTTGAAAGAAAGAAAAAGTGTGTGTTTCATGGTGAATAAGCGACTGTAAGCAGCTCGCTGTTTGTGCCTATATAAACCACACTATACAATTTGCCATCAGTTTGTGTTTTTCTCCTTACCTAACACATTTACCAAATGGCGACGAAATTTAGTGATCTGTTCGGAGACAATTTAATTGCAGTCGATACTGATCGAAAAAGTGAAGTCTATCGACAAGTACCAACCAGTGAACTCGAGAACAAGGTCGTGGGAATTTATTTTTCGTAAGGACATATTAAAAATTAACTATATTTTAATGAAATTACTTTTTGAGGGGTCATTGGTGTGGACCTTGCCGAAATTTCACTCCAAAATTGGCTGAATGTTACACAAAAGCTCAATCTGAATTACATGATCGATTTGATATTGTGTTTGTGTCATCAGACACAGATGAACAATCTTTCAAGGAATATTTTCAAACTATGCCATGGAAAGCCATTCCTTATTCAGGTATCGTTATGTTCTCATCAATAACATATTGATGAATAATGGAGAGTACAGCTAAATTGTATATGATTTAAGAAATAAAGAGTCGGAAAAATTATATCAAAAACTGACGATTTCCAGACAAGCTGAGTAAATTTTTTTCTAAACTTTAAAAATAGTTTAGAAAAATCCTCACTCACAACCTGAGCCGGACCAGGTCGAACTAATAGTTGGAAAGTTACTTAGCCTAGCAATATGATCTGAAGGCTCTTATGAAGCTAAATGTTGGGGTTCTTTTATAGTTTGTCGAGCATGGAGTTGATAATCTTGTGAGTAGAAATGTTGTGAAAGCGAGAGTCTTCGATCTCAGGTCAAATTGTAGGTCTGAATCTTGAATTTCGAGATTCTGTGTACAATTTCATCTCACCAAGAATAAGTCAGAATTTAACTTTATTGTATTCATTTGTTGAATATTATTGTTTCAGATCGAGATCGTGCCAGAAAACTTAAAGACAAATTCTATGTGGAAGGCATTCCAACACTAATTGTCCTCTTACCTAATGGAGCAATCTTTCCTGTTGATGGTCGAAGTGATATCGTAGAAAAAGGAGTGGAAGCTATACGATTCTGGTCACAAGATGAAAACGATCTGCCTGTATCTCCTGATAAATATGTATGGCAAGGAGTATTCTGCGATGGATGTAAGATGCGGCCACTCATTGGTCAACGGTATAGATGTTCTACTTGTAACGAATTCGATTTATGCTCTGCATGCCAGAAGAAGGGACATGAACATACGCTTATATATATTCCGCAGCCACTGCCAACAATTGGAACACTCGTCTGGAAGGGAATCAATTTAAGTTTTTAGCTTCTCAACTTTCAAATCCATATAAATCCAAGAGCTTTTAAGAACTAGTTTATTGAAAGAAGTTAAAATAAAATTGAAATAAAAACTGTTCTTTGTCTGAAAAACGCTAGTTCAATATTGTGTTACTAAGAAAGCTAACAATGGAAGAATGTGTACTGTTGAGCAAAGAGATTAACCATGTTCTGATCAAATAATCATTTTCACTGAGTAACTAACAAATTTAAAATATAAGCTGCCCATGGTGTATCCGGACAGAGATATTCAATTTTTAAATTATGCAGGGTGTGGGTGTGAAAGAAAGGAAGATTGATACCCACATTCAGGCCTACCCACACCCAGACCATGACAAACAAGGTCTAAATCCATCACAGACCGTGATAGACGGCTTCAAGAGAATATTGAAGATCATGTATGACTAATATCTAATTGGACTATATGGAGTGTTTTCTTGTTGAAGCTCTATACTGTAAAGTAAGCAATGATGAAGAAATAAGCCCCAATATACATAAAAAAAGACCAGTTTTTAAGGGATTGACAACAACAGCTACATTATGTTTCACATTTTAATCCCACAGTGATTGCGCTGACAACTTTTTATTATTATTGTATAAGTACAGATATTTCGGATTTACGTTAATGAAGTCACGCTCAAAAAAAATGATTCCAGTTTACTTCAAGCGACTTGCGTGCTAGGACTATTTTTGTAAAAGAAGTTCAACTTAAAGAAAAACGATGTGAGATGGAACTCCTTTAAACTTCTGGAATCATTTTTAATCTGCTATGGTTCTTTAAGTTATCTAGAACGTTTGCTAGTTTATTAATAAACAAATAGAATCTTAAAAAATTCAGCATCTTCGCTAAAACCGTAAATAGTTCCTTATGACATCTTCTTTTTTTCAGAGAGTGCGGTATCCTTTTTTAAGGTGTACACAAAAACGTTTCGTTGCTGACTTGATTACTATATTGAAGATCGATATCATTTCTAAAATATTCCAGATAATATTTGTAAATTTCTTTTGAATTAAAATGTTCAACCAGTGTAAAATTTTCTATAATATCATTCTTTATAATACCACATTGAATTAATGATTTAAATGCCTTTAAAGATTTCATACTGGTATAATTGCCAATAATGCAAATACCTTTCAAAAAACAAAAAAAAAACAAATTTTGAAATGTCGAAACGCTAACTTGAAAAGCAATAGAACACTTCAGCAACAAAAACTTTGATACATCAGTCCGCGTAAGCCACAACCGAAGGTCAAGAAGCATACTCAATGATATAACCATATACATTAAAATTCATATAAAATATTACTAAACTTAAGTGCAACAATCTATAAACGCTTCAGACGCATATCAAAGCTGTCAATGTATTCCTCAAGGGTACATTGACAATTTTAATGCATTTGTAAAGGATTTGTAGATTGTTGCACTTTTATAAACTCATTATGAGTTTTTTTTTAATTCTATGGAAACTTTTTTAACTGTATGACAAGATCAAATTGACAAAAATCTAAGATCTGTTGCTCTAGGAAGTTAAAAGGGGAATTTCATTTTTACCCAATGATTGTTTATTATAACTTTTACAATGTGCACCAGCAAATTTCCATCCTCTGCCTGTATAAATTTGTTGTTGATCACCAATATCATCACACAAGATAAAATTGAAACCAATATCAGCATAATTTTCTTTATCCATGTTATAATCTTGAATTCCTTTTATTTGAGTAACACAATCTTGGTGATTCATAATTGAATTCAAACCTTCTAATTGATGTAAAACAATATTTGTAACCGGTAGTGTTGTTAAATTGTCACGATTGGTATACGGACGTGCATTCCAGTCAGAGCGTTTTAATATATTGGGACAACCTACAATAAGTAAATATCAAACATACCTATTTTGTACTTGTTCAACAAAGAATAGAATTTTTTCTTGCAAAGAATAGTTTATTCTAAATCTATCAAGTTTTATTAATCTATTAATTGAGAAATCAACGTTATATGTTTCTTTGCGGTCTATGAAATATAGAGTTAATGATTTGATTGGACAAAATCTGAAATCAAAATCAGTGGCTTTAATTGCCAATAAGGAAAAAATAAATTTTAATTAATATGTTTAAAAGCCAAAATACACATATTTTGACGCAGTTGGGAAGAGATTTCATATTTTAACTTATTAGAACCTTCTCTGGCAAGTCTCTTTCTTGTTATTTCAGTTTTACCTGGTGGTAATGAATAATCGTCATCAGCATTATCGTTTTGTGTGGTAGGCGTTGTCATGGTTGTAGTCTGTTTCGTGGAATCCTTTTGAATAATGAAAATAAAAACGAATATAAAAATTGAAGCCAAAAGAATAGCGAACACCAAAAATGCAATGATGCCATAAAGACGACATTTTCGTTGTTTGAATTTTTGATATTCCTCAACATCTTTTATATCATCAATAGTTGATGACAATGAAGATATTCTTAATGTTTCACTATCTGAAAATTTGACAGAATTAAAAGAGTTAATTTTTATTTTTTTCGAGGTACATAAAGAAAAATATCTTACTTTCTGATTCATTTTTATTATCATTTGAATCTTCACATTCTTCTAATTCAATTTCAATTGATATTGATACTTTTGGATTATCAAGATAATTTCGTTTAATTGCTATGACTTTAAAAACAGTAAATGGAAGAATTAAAATTTCTTTTTCATCCGGTCTTGTTGATAAACTTTGTATATTGATAGCTGTTGAATTTTGTTTTATTAAATATTGACATAAACATGAATATTGTAATATACAATGATCTTTAGGAGTATATCTCATTTTTGATTGTTGACCTTCACCAGCAAACATTTCAGCTACTTCACGATCAATTGATGTTGATAAAAATGAACGATTTAATATATGTTGATTTGAAAGATATTGATTTAAATCATTTTGTGTTATTCTCATACCACGATAACATAAACCTTTATATTGATATTGAGGTAAATTTGGATGATAAATTAAGAGTGTAACAATATGAACCAGACAATTGACAAGACGATAATTTGATGAAAAATCTTTTGTTGTATCAAAATATTGTAATATATATAAAGCTAAATGTTTATTTAATACTTTATAAAAACAATTTGTTAATGTATAAGCTTTTATAAAATATGTTAAATAATCTTGTTTTTCTATAGCTTCTTTAAAATATGCTTCGATAGTTTCAATTTGTTGACGAGTAATTTGATCTTCTGAATTGTTACTATCATTACTTTCATTTATCAGATATTCATTTAAATAATAATGAATAACTTCAGCTACTAATTTTGATATTAAATGATGATTATTATAAGTTTTATATAAATCAATAGCTTGACGAAATTCACGTCGTTTTCCTAGAAGATCATCTCCTACTACTGACCATTCAATATAATCATAATCAAAATCATTGTTTGAAAATAATTTACGATGTTCTACAAATAACTGTTTTATATCATCTGTATATGCTTCTTCATAAGGTGTTAAATTATGTCGTAAATTTCTAATAGAATGTAGAGCTCCATATTCTAATAAAAGTTGTACCATATGTCGATGTCCATAATAACATGCTACATGTAAACATGTTGAGCCAGTTGAATTTTGAATTTTATTTATAATATTTATATTATCAATATATGGTAGAATATTTCGAACTTTTTCTACTTCATTTTCTTTACATAAATCATACAATAAATCAATGATATTTGAATTATTGTCGTCATTATTTGTTGAGGATAATGATAACATTACGATGAGAAAGAAAAATCGAATTTAAAACAGATACAAATATATTTTTGATATGCTTTGTGCATAAATTATAAAGAAAGAACAAGAACAATAGTTTTAAATTATGAAAACATTCATATTGGAGATATAATACTTTAATACTTACAAAAAGAAATAAAATGTACTTATATTTCAATGTATTTTATGGTCTTTATCACACAATTCTTTATAATTGTCGTAAATGATATCGAAACATAGATGTATCGTTTAGCACTATGTTCATTTATATTTCATAGTATGATCAAACTATACAGTAAAAAGAGTGTGTACTCTTAAAAATAAAAGAAGAACTATACCAAACCTAAAAATATTCGGAAAATCACAAAGAATTCTGAACCATTTGAAGGTTTTACATGAAAAAAGGATATACATTTAGATTCATTTTTTTCTACAATAAAAAAGTTCAAAATCCAGAAAACATCTCTACTAGTTCTTTTCGAGACCCAAACTCTCGCGATGAAGACTTCCATTCTCGAGTATATCTTTTTATACATAGATCTACTCACTAAGTGCCATCTCTATATTTATTTATTTTTAACTATCTCTCTGTCTACTTAATTAATTACCCATTTAACTACCCTGACGAATTGTCTATCTTTCTATGTATCTATTGAATGAACTGCTTGATCAGCGATTTATCCAACTAGCTATGTGTTCACTCTCGAAACAATATTGCTTACCAGGCATTTTACGTTTCAGCCAAAAATTATGAACAATCTATTCTCAAAATATTTTCTGAACTTTCGTACAAAATACTTTTAGGAATGATCAATTTATTTTTGTTTCACACTTATGAGTCAGGAGTTCTCAAATTATTCTGAAAGTTGAGCTTCTACACCATGTGACGGATTAAGTCATAGGGTTGAGAAGTTAACACTTTTCAGAGATTGAACAATCAGAAAATCATCTAATAAGATTCTGAGAGTGAAATGCATTAAAATCAAACTACAGATGAAATCATGGTTCAAAATCCAACACTAGTAGCAGGAATCTCAATATTAATCAATCTATTCGATAGACGGATCCGGTCAATAGAGTTGAATGTGCAAATTCCGATAAGATACTATTATTTTTTGAGTATACTATTCTTTTGTAAAGCGAATTAAGAGTCTTCGAATGATAGAGAGAAGGAGCTGCTTTAATGTTATTTCTATAGACAAAACAATCGAAATACTCTGCTAGTGATGTGTTTGAACCGAAGTAAAGTAAAAAGAAGTATTTTCATGGGTCTATGATATCTCTTGAAGAAGTAGCTTATTAAGAACTTCGTGCAATTTTTCAAGTTCTATCGCCTAATACTTGGTCTATCCCTATATGTATATATTTTAAAGGTACTCTTTTGTTCAACTCACAAACTGTTTCAAACAAATCAACAAAACTTTTGTGGTTGGATTCGACCATTTTCTTTTTTGATAAAAAAAATTGAATAGTCTTAAATAGCTTCTTACTGTTTTCGTCTTTTTGTGTTTTTTTTGTGGCTTATACCGATTGTGACCAATCATTTTAGAGAAATTTCGTTGGATTACATATGAAAAGTTTTAAAAAAGACTTTTGTTACTTACATGTAGACTTAATACTTTCTCTTCATCCAAATTGCTTATTTTCTGTATTTCGACCGAACTCCATTTTCAGTTATGATCTTCACAAGAAAACGGCGTACGACTGTATGTAATACACTTGTGTTTTTAAATTACTCTAAACAGTATTTTAATGTAAACAAAGACGGTTCTATATTTTCCATATACTGCTAGAACAATTCTATATAAAGGACACCACCAAATTTGGTCATAAATCTGCCCCGCTTTAGACCTTATTTTCAATAGAATAGAAAGATAGAGCATAAAATTCTGCATATATCTGCCTATTTATTTTGGTTTTTACTGAATGCAAAAAAATTTTCGTAGATCAAATAGTGTAGAAGTGTCTATAATTTTTGAACATTTCGAATAATAACTATAGTGAATGTGTGGATATTGACGTGGGTGTTGACATTTTTGAACAAACCCATACCTACCTACATCCATACCAAAAACTAGTTGTCTAGGAACTATTGTTTTAAGATTTGTATGGTACAGAAAAACTGTAAAGTCAATATTACGGTGACCGTTCATATCGGAGATGATATTTCGTCTCATACTATTGGATGCGGCATAAAGATTGCAACATTTAGTATTTTGCAAATGTCACACCACAGATAAATCATATAATCTTGGATTTTTTTAAATGTACCGTGAAAATCTTTACAAAAACTGTATGAAGAAATTCTTATTGCAAAGCAAAAAAAAGTCTTCCAAATATTTCTATTATGCTAAATACAGTGGGACATGGCACGATCATGTGACCCGTTCGTTCTGGATATAGGAGGCACTATCAGAAAACGTCAATAGGAATTTGTTCTTACTGTTTCTGAAGAGCTTTTCACGGCGCATTCTCTAAAAAGCAATCAAGAGTATATGATTTATTTGTACTGTGATATAATGCAAAATGATAAATGTTACAATCTTTATGCCGCACTCGATATAATTGAAACAAGGCTGCCATATTAATGCGGCAGAAGAGCAAACGAAAAAGTTTATCTGAATCATAATTTATAATTGTAATAATGCTGTCATGTAACTGCGACAAAAAATAGAAGATATATTTTATCTGAATTCTAATTTAGAAGTTTAATAAAGCTGTCATATAATTGCGATAGAAAAGCAGATGGTAAAGTTTATCTGAATCATAATTATCACTCAAGGAAGGACTTCACTGTATAGATAATGGAAAAGCAAAAAATAAAAATAAGCTCGATAAACATAACGTTGGTGTGGACGAAAGTTGCTGACAGTGTTCTTGATGAAAAGCGGATTGAGTTATTGGAGTGTTATTCTAGTACCAAAGTACTCAAATAATGCCTCAAACCATAGGTATTAAGTCTAGACTACCTATGTCTTTACTCCTTATATCGAGACACATCTCATGAATACACATCTTATACCTGAAACTAGTCTATGGAGACCAGCCGACTTCAAAGTTCTTCGATGACTACTAATTTAATTATTCAATGACTGAAGTGATGTTCATAATGCAAATTATGCACTTTATACGTATAATCACTATAACGAACAGAACATATAATATAAACCACAATCTGTGTGTTCACTGTATCACTCGAGCGCTGCATCCTATGTAATACATTCTGCTCTCATCCTCACTTTGACGATGTGCTCTTTGTAATCTCTTTTGCCATCGTAAACTTTTTCACGACAACTCAATGTTGATGATGAAACTATGCCTGAAGGGCTGCATTTATGTGCATTAATTCGAAATAAAATTCGAGTTAACTCTAGCAAGCTTCGGTCTAATTTCAATTTTGGACACTTTGAAATTTCATTTCAATGAGTGTGAATAACTTGCAGTTACAGTTTTGGCTACTTCTAGTGCAAGTAAATTCCAACAGATGGAAAAAGTTGGAATTCGCCAGAATATGAAGTGGTATGTCCAATGCTGGCATCTTTTGGTAATTCTCGCTAATTTTATAAATCTATTGAATTAATGTGTTAGTCAATTACGCCATCCAGTGGAGTACCCTCTGTCTTAATCGAAATTGTAGTGGTACTGTGTTGTAATGAATTTGATCCTCACTTCAAACCACATACTCCATCTGACCACATCCAAATTTTAACTCTCAATCTTCTTAGCCATTATAGATCTTATATTGCTAATGAATACATATTGCTATGAAGTAAATGTTTCAAATTCATGTGCTTTTAACTACAAGAATTCACCACAGGAATGCACTTCCTATTCTGTGAAACTTACATAGTATGTGGAAGAGGGTGTAGGTGTGAATGTGGGTGAAGAAAACGCTCCAAGTCCCACACCCACACTCTTTCAAAGTAATTTCTAACAAGGTTCGAACTTGAGATATCCATGACAGTAGCTTTTCGAATGAATGGTTGAATAAAAATATTTATACCAATATGGTTGAGATAAGCTGATCACAAGAGAAAAATGATGTCTGAACCATAACTCCAATACATGAGAAGCAATGGAAGATGGGTTGATAGTTGGAATTAGATTTTACGGTCACATACATACATCTAAAATAACAGCTCAATATCATGAGGAACAGTAATACTTCTTGAACAGTAGCTACTTTTGTCTAGGGCAGTATGTTACACGAGTATATTATGTTTTTTTCTACCGGGCTGTAATTGGTATTAAGCATCAATTGAATCATGTATACATAAGTCGTCGATATTTATGGTTATCTTTAAGTTTTATTTCACTAAATCTAGCTAAT
>CAJNOL010000680.1:58430-72755 GCA_905250125.1 Rotaria sordida | reverse complement strand
TCTAAAGCTGAGCTACAGCATACCAAAAAATCCTGGTTCCGCCACTAGAAAGAAAATGATGAAATCAATGGAAATGAAAAATCTCACGGAAAAAATTAATTAAAATATTCGATTGATAAGACTACATTTGATAATTTTGATGGAACAGAAGCATCAATGGGAAATGAACGAAGGAAACGTTATACGAACTATGCAGAAAATGCAAGAAGAGTTTATTAGAGATGCAAGAAAGCCAAGTGTCATGGACCTCAATGTAGAGCAAGTATTTATCTGTTATATCCTGTGGATAGAGGTAAAAGTTATTTTTCATGAAAGTGTAGTTCAGCACGATAACCATAGGAGTTCGAAACCAATCGGCCAGACTCTAACCTATACCCTACTGTATAAATTGTATTTTTTTATTTCTAGTTATATACAATAAACTGATCATTTGTATATTGTTTTACTAATCACTTAAATCACAGTCTTTTTTTAATGCATATATCAAATGAATGTTCTGCGAACTGTCCGACCGTGAGCATGCATTTGGGAGCAAACTCGTTGGGTCAATTCGGATGTCGAGTGTGATCTCATTTCCGTATCCGACCCGGCAATTAATGAGACCTCGTTAGTACAAAATATTTTTACTTTTTGAAACTGCTAATTTATATTAAAACATAGGAATGCAAGTGGGTTCGATCATCATTGAGCAATTTATTTTACTTGAGAACAGGTGATAGAAGTGAAACGTAATTGTTTCTGATGGAGAACTTATCTACAGATGATGATGAACTATGTGATGAAATAATTGAATATATGGAAAAGAAAATGAATTATCAAAAAGGTGAACATGTGTCCCATTCCAGCGTCATCAGCAACAAGCAAACTTATGCTTAGCAAAATTGATCAGACTTTAGAAGCAGAAAGACATCAAGCAAATCCAAAAATCAATTGATTTTTGTGTACAATTTCTTTATTGATTAGTTTATCACGCACATAGCAACCAACAGTTCAACATGAACTCAAATCATAACAACAAATTTATATAGAATCTACTATTATTAAAACGATTCCATTATGAACATCGATTAAATTAACCTAAAAGACATTATTACATTAAATTTGTTGTACGTTTCTATAGTTTGAATAGCAACAACAATAACAAAGCATAATATTATTTTTATATTCTGTCAATATAATGTTAATTCATTTTTGCTTTCTTCATTTTTATTTCTCTTGATTTTTTTCTTTTTTCTTTTACATCAAATAATAAAGAAATAAAAAAAATTCTCTCGTTTTTCTCTTTCTTTTTGTCCCTTTCATTCTTACGTCTCTTACAAGCAAATAGTAAATTCGACTACAATTCAACAGTCGTCATAACAAAAAAAAAAGAAGAAGAAAAGAAAAAGTAAGAGATGGCCTCACTGCTGAAACTATTTTTGACACTTGAACCATCACTTCGTTTTTATCTACGTTCACAACGTATTGCTGAAATCCATGAAGCTTTAATATCATCATTACTTGTTTGTCAACCAGATGATCCAATATCATGGTTAATTAGTTGTCTTATTGAATTACATTCATTATCACCAACAGCAAAAGTTAATCTTAATTGGGATTATTTTATTCCTGAAATTTATCGACCAATTAATCGTCCATATAATATTGAAAGTTCATTAAGTTATGTTTTTGCTGTTTGTGATGATACATTAGAACCAAATGAAAGACAAATACGAATAGCTATTGAACATTATAAATATCATATTCAACAAAAACTTTTTTCAGCATGGCTTCGTTATTATCTTACACGATTAGGTCAACAACGATGGTTAGAAAAACGAGAACAAGCTGCTAATGAATATTATCGTGTACGATTATTAAATATTTATTTTCGACAATGGTCATTATGGGGTTTGTTATTATTTGATATTCTTTTAAGTATATGTATATATATATGTATATATATATATTTTTTTTCTTCTATTATAGTTACTTATCGTCTTGAACGACAAAAAGCAGCTGCATGTCATATAAATCATTGTGCTGAAACTTATCAATTACGAATTATTCTTAATGAATGGAATATTGTTGCTCAACAAGCACGACGTACACGAGATTATTTTGATCGTGTTGAACGAGGTGAAGAAAATCAACAATTTAATGGTTTTCTTAGTAAGTTTTAATTGTTACAAATTAAGCTATTTTTTTCTTTTGTAATGTGTTAAGGTCATGGTGAAGCACGTGATGAATTATCACTTCTTACACGAGAAGCTGCTGTTCGCATACTTGCATATTTAGATGTTGAGGATTTAGCTCGATGTGCTCAAGTATGTCGAAATTGGAAAATGTTAACACAATCATCTATGCTTTGGTCAAAACTTGATTTACATCGAACAAGTGATGCACTTGATGATCGACTTGCTATGCGTTTTATACAACGAGCTCGACCTTATTTACAACATCTTAATTTAAGACAATGTTCTCGTATTGGTCGATTAACTTTTGTTGGTAATATATATTCTTGTATCTTTGTATTTATTTATTTTTTCTATGAATTATTTAATAGGTATTAGTAGTTGTAAAAATTTACAAGATTTAAATTTAAGTGAATGTTCAGCAGTTAATGATGAAGCAATTAGAATCATAACAACTGGTTGTCATATATTACTTTATTTAAATTTATCTCATACAGAAGTGACAGATCAATCATTTCGTAGTCTTGCACGTCATTGTCATTTTCTACAATTTCTTAGTATTGCTTATTCACGTCAATTTTCTGATCGAGCTTTTCTTCATATAACAAATGGACGAGGTTGTCGAAAATTAGCTCATTTAGATGTTAGTGGATGTATACAATTAACATCAGTTGGATTTGATGCTATGGCTGAAGCATTTCGTGATCTTGAAGTAAATAAAAAAACAAAACAAAATAGAAAATTTAAAATTAATGATTTTATTTTTCTTCTTAGAATTTAGTGATGGATGATATGAGTAATTTATCAGATAAACATATGACTAATTTATGTAAACGATTGAATAATTTAAAACAAATATCAATGTGGTCATCAGTTCGTCAACTTTCAGGATTTGCATTTAAACAAATGAGTTTATTAACACAATTAACTACAATTAAATTTGATTCAAATAAAATGATTACTGATGATGTAAGAAGATTTTTGTTTTTTTTTCTAGTATTAATTCGAAAAAATTTATTTCAATCAATATTTGTAAAGAATTTTACAAATGAACAGCTACTTTTCTTTTTTTACAATTTATCTAGCAGACTTTGTACAGCGTGGGTGTGGGTGTAAATTCAGGATAAAAAGCAGCCATAGCCACACCCTCATCATTTTTCATTTATATTTATTTGATTTTCAAATAATCATTAGACAAAACCTCTTCAACTGGCAGCCTTTATTTGAGCTCATATTTTTTTTTCATAAGCAGGACTTATAGTATAAATGAAAATACTAAAAGAGTTCGTATCCTTAGGCTGTTCTTCTCAAGTAATGATCATTCTAATGAGTTTTCAGCATATTACGAAAAACAAATCGTAATAAGGGAATTTGCGTGTGAGATTTTCTTCAACAATAGATCTTATATAACTTATTATATCCTGAAAGTTCCAGCTATGAACTATTTTGTGAGAAAGTTATGCTTTTTCTTGCCAACGTATTATCTAGAATAAGAGCACATTTGTTTGACCTCAAAATTTCATATTGCGATTGATTTTTCGTAATATGCTGAAAATTCAGGATAACATGAGAAGATAGGACTAAGAGTGCGAAACTCTTTTAGAGTTTTCATCCAAAATATGAGTGCAAACAGTAGGTATCAATTGGAGAGGTCTTCTTGTAAATTATATATAGAATTTGTCTTCTTGTAGCCATTGTATAGTTTGAAATAGTATCTATCTACAGAGTACATGCTGAGATCCAAAAATTGTCTTTCAACACTAAAAAATCAAATTTACACAACGGAAATAACGAATCGTGTTTTTTTTTTGTTAAATCAAGTTTTTAGAAAGAAAAACACATCATTGCGACCATTTCTTTGGTCTAGTACGACCAATCAAGTTGAAACTTTTTGTCACATACACTACACACTATTTGGGGTGGATTTTTTTAAATTTCTTTTTATCTTTTGTCCTCCGAATAAAAAAAGTCAAAATATCGAAGATACTCTAAAAAAAACGCATAATTTTTGAATGGAGCAACCAAAATCACCGGATTCTAAATTTTGCCAGAATATTCTTCTATCTATGGTCTCTAATTCCTGTTAGTACAAAGGAAGAATATTTAATCAACAAAAATAGTATATTTGGAAGGCGTAGAATGATAAATAACGTAACAATTTTAAAGAAAAAAAATTTCCTCGAAAAATGTTATGCTTTTCTGCATTATATCCAATCATTACTGAGCAAGAAAGTTATATATTCATCTGCATACTGTGGAACGTATCCTTAAATCTTTTTAATTTTCGGATTGATGTCTACAATAAGATTTGATTATTATTATTTGTTGTTTATATTTCTAGCATCTTCGTCTTATATGTCGTTCATGTACTGAAATATGTCATTTATCAATAACTGATTGTCCAACATTAACTGATAATTGTATGAAAGGAATTAGTTCATTAAAACAATTACGTGTATTAAATATGGCTGATTGTTTATTAATAACAGATACAGGTATAAAAGCTTTAACAGATGGACCATGTACATTACGTTTACGTGAACTTAATTTAACAAATTGTATGCGTATAAGTGATGGTTCAATGACAAATTTATCACGACGTTGTAAACGTTTAGCTTATTTAAAATTATGTTATTTAGATCAAATATCTGAAAATGGTTTAGAATTAATTGGACAAATTGATCAATTAATATCAATTGATATAACTGGTACACAAACATCAGATACAACATTAAAATCATTAGGAAATTCTGGTAATTTACGTTCAGTAACATTATCATCATGTCGACAAATAACAGATTTAGGTTTAACAAAATTTGCAACATCATGTACAAATCTTGAATATTTAAATTTATCATTTTGTACACAATTAACTGATAATGCTATACGTTCAATGGCATTTTGTTGTAAATATTTAACAACATTAAATATATGTTCATGTTCATTATTAACTGATATGAGTTTACAATATTTAAGTGGTGTTTGTAAATATTTATATGAAATTGATATATCTTATTGTCAATTAATAACAGATAAAGGTTTAAAATATTTACGACGAAATTCTCATTATCTTAAACGTATTATTCTTATTGAATGTCCAAATATATCACGTGCTGCTATTGATAAACTTATACTTAAAATACCTTATGTTCAATATCATTATACAAATAAATCATCAGAACTTTCGAAATAAATTAGACTAATTGAATTTGTTTTTTTTTTTAATATTTTTATTCACAGATGTTCTTTTTTCTAATACACGTGTGTATGAAATAAGAAACAGAAAAAAATAATAATGTAGTGTAAACATGAATGCATGAGATACTGCATATGTAGTATTATTATTGACAAATGACATGTAATTTGTTAAGCATTTTATGATTAGTCGTTCTTATTGATGACGAAGTCCATCGCATAGAAACATTTATATATATATATATATATATTTACAATCTTTAGGGCATTTTCTAATAGGTTTGACATTACTAGTTTGATCTCTGTATAGGCGTAATTATACCGATAACACTATTATACACGGTGACTATCTTCTTTTTATCTTATCTGGATAAATAAACATACACACCCGGTAGTATTTGTAATGATGTATCCAACTGTGCTTTCCATATACTTTGACTAGTTTGTAATCAAGAGACGTGTTCTAGTAAGAAAATTATGTTAGATAAGAATGTATCGAAAGTCCTTCATCAGTCGAATCCATTTTCTTAATAACTCTCTCTCTCTGTCTATTTCTGCTCAACATTTTTTTGGTTTTGACATACGATATCATAACCGACTTAGAGACAAGGACAGAACAACATTCTCTCATTCAAGCAGTAAGTTAACATGACTTTTTCTTCATTATATGTCATAGTTGTAAAAAAGACGTACACATCTTTCCTACGTTGTATAAGGTAATCTGTGATCGTCCATTGGTATATTTACGGTTCCTGAACATTTATTTAACCTCGAGGTGATATTCTTTTTAATTCATATTGGGAAAAAAATGCATAGATAATATTCAATCATTTAGCAAAAAAGAATTCAAATTATAGATTAAATTCAAACTTTTGTTTTTTAAGATCTAAACAAATCAATTATGGGTATTCTTACTGGTCGAAATGAAGCTCTTAAATTATTAGCACTTTCTGATCTAGCATTTATTGGTACTTTAACTGATTATGCTAAAGGTTTGTATTTTGTTTGATATATTTATATGTGAATTAATTTATTTCATATGCACAGGTATGTCAACAAGATCATCAACACCAACAACTCATTATACACTTGAATTTGACAAATATGAACAAATACGTGGTGCACCTATCAAAAATGATGAGCCTCATTTTCATTATATGCAAATAGGTAGTAGTGGTCAAATAACTGATCCTAAAACACATAAATTAATCCCAGCACCCGAACCAAAACATCTACAAGCTGGTCAATTATATTTAGCATTACTTAATGAACCACAACAAATTAAACAACTTGTTGAAATTACAACAGATGATGTAAATGTATTACGACAAGCTGCATTAGAAAAATAACTATTGAATTCAAATTTTTATTTTTTTATTTTCTCCTTTGAGATATCTGTTAACCCTTAAATATCTCATATGTACAAGACTCTTGTTTTTTTTTCTTCTCCACATTACTTCTAATAAATAAAATCTTCCCAAAAGAGAATATGAATTTTATTCAACAAATGATTTATAGAAGTTGATAACAAGTACCAAAACCTAATATAAGATATTTCAATAGAATTAATAGAAAAATAATTGACAATAAAGTTGTCCATAGTGGAGGAAAATAATAATTATCGGTAGAAATTTGTCTATATTGATTTCTCAATGGTATAAATACATATTCACATTGAGCTTTTTTACATGAATCACTGGTATTACGAGCACCCGGTGGACATGTAACGAATCGATTTGGTAAACCAGTATGACGATCTCGATGCATACACATCCAAACTTCTTCAAGTTCACATTTAGAATTACAATTAATAATTGCTGTTTGATTAAGAGCAGCAATTAAATAATTAATGCCAACTTTTTCACCAGCATAACGTTGGATGTACTAAAAGAAAGATAACAGTCATGTTAATATGTGAAAAATTTGTCCTAGAAAATGTATTATTTTGATGAGTTTTTGCTGTCATAGACAGCATTGAAATATGACAATCATAGTTAACACGATAAAATGCTTTCTTAATTACTAATAGAAAATGACGTTTTAGCAGAAAAATATCATTTGTCATTACTATTTAGTCATTATTTACCGTCATATATCTTCCTAAAGTATCTATCATTGATACATATATTTGAAACTTAAAACTTTGACCTACATCAACATTTTAATATGAGACATATCAATATGTCGTTCTGTAATGAGATAAGTCGCATTTATTTGTAATAAATTTACTTATTATTATTGAATCTATCTGTTAACAATATACAATACATTATAACTAAATTGATAAAAAATTATAGTTCAAAAGAATCAATTCTCATCGTTGAATTATGATAAGGCAAGTTTTTACAATCTAATTTATAGATTAGAAATCAGAAAAAACTACTTAGGTCTAACCAAAAGTTCTAACAAAATTAAAGAGTAATATAAAGATTTGAAGATATTTTTAATTTTCTTTTATAAAATGTTGAGAATAATTGCCATAATTATTTGTATCAAGTTCAATCCTTTCGATACAATCTACTAAAAGTTTTTTTGACCTCTTTTTCTAAGAAAAATTTTAACTACCTTAGAAAACACATGAACTAATTATATTTCATTTATTTAATCACTTAAACTACATTCAATAGAATTAGTTAGCCAAAAATTATATGCTATCAGACCTGATAAATATGTTGGGTATGATATTATATTGATGCCTTCTTCAATCATAGAATTAATAACATTGGATGGATATGAAGTCAACGATGATCGTCAAACAATTTCGTACATTTTGAATCCAATGTCCGTGTTTGTTTTTATACTTCATTAACAGGGTTCGGACAATTTTCAATGTAATAATTGTGATCTACAGTCTTGCCTTTATCTACATCCAGGCTGATTTGATTTAAAGAATATACTAAACAAAGTTTTGGTTAAAATCTGTCTTGATGAACCACAATCTTTGTCAATTCATCTTCAATAAGTCAGTTAACATTAGATAGTTTATGACTAACCTATCTAAAATAAATCAATATCACACCACTAGTAGTGCTAAAATGCAGCTGACATTCAAGAACAAAATTCTATTAAATTTTTAAAACAAATGAAATATAATTAGTTCGTATGGTTTCCAAGATAGCTAAAATCTTTTTAGGAAAAAGAAGTCAAAAAAAAACTTTTCGTAAATTGTGTCGAAAGGATTGAACTTGATACAATTAATTATGACAACTATTCTCAACATTTGATAAAAGAAAATTAAAAATATCTTCAAATCTTTATATTACTCTTTAATGTTCTTAGAACTTTTGGTTAAACCTAAGTAATAGATATTATAATAATTATATAAAAAAAATATATATGCTATAAATACAATATACGTTTACAGAAAATCATCATACTTCATAAGTTAAACTTCCTGGTCGTGTTGCCATATCAACTAAATTAAGCATATAAGCCAGATAATAGGAAATATTATATCCAAATATTAATGAACAACATGAACCTATGACAAATACTAATTATTTTTGTAAATTTATTTTAAAATCATCTACCATGTTTAGTCCATTCATGATTAATAAATAAATTTCTTATACCTAAATATCCTGGTGCTAATATTTTTAAACGTTCTTGTTCTGGTAAGAGAATATCTGTAGCATTAATAAGACATTCTTGTCTATTTTCCATTGATAAACAATATTCATAATCAACTTGTGTAAAATTATCTTTTGTTGTATTTGTCCATGGACATAAATTTCCATTGATATGACATTTTGACCAATCATTTTGATTTGATAAACAAAATTGTGGCCAACCTTGATAATTTCCATTTGTTGAAAATGTTGGCCAAAGACCATGTAATGCTAAACGTTCACTACCAGGTTGATTAATATCTGTATATGATGAACAAAAATAATGTAATAAATCAATTGTTTCATTATATATTGGTGGACAACTAGATGGTGGCCAATAAAGACTAAGAATATAATATGAAAATAAATTATCATCAACTCCAGTTAAACCACCATTAAATTCAAATGGCGATTGTTCTTGAGCCGGTGGAGATGATTTACAAAAACTATCACCTTAAAAAAAACTATTTTTTTTCATATAGAAAAAAAAAATTTCTTTTTTACCAGTTTTTATTTGACATCGTTTACTTGTATATCCACATAGACCAATAGTTTTATTAGTAAAATTACATAATAATTCAGTTGTATCATTTAAACACCAAAAATTAGGTCCATTTAAACAGAGATTATTTGAAGAATTAAATTGTGTTAAACAATATACAATATAACAAGATATAATAAATAATCGATAAAATAGTAGCATGAAATTTTATTAAACTTCTATTCTATTGCACATATCGATCGTCTCGAACTAATAAGAAAGAAAAAAAACAAATACATCTATATTGTTTTATGACCTCCAAATAGATTACTTACCTTGAAATCAATAGATATCGTTATGAGAATAACAACAGACAAAAAAATAGTTACCAATCATTCATACATATCATTTTTCGTGATTGAAGGAAATGATCTAAATATGTAAACTGAAGAAATATTTCTCATTTCATATAGAAATCGCATATCAATCAAATTATGAATCCATAGTTTACCATCATTCAATTAGTGTTTCTTCTTTTTCTGACCAGTAGCGACACAAGCTTAATGCCCATGGATTTAAAAAATAAAAAAAAATGGACATAAAAATGGTTATATTTCAAACAACACATTCATTTAAAGAGTCAAATCGATCTACTATAAATTTTTGAATAAAAATTATTCAGTCTTAGGTAGAGCATGACAGGTAGTTGTTTGAAACCTTTTCAAGTGAAATGAAAAAGATCTTACTTGAAGTATCGAACTATTATGATTCTTTGAGAATTTTGAGTATGATTCTATTTTAAATATATGATGAAATGTTAAAACAATCAAAACTCAAAACGAATTCATGTACATAAGTTTTAGATAAATGAAAATTTTTGCTATAATTCGAAAAATCTTTCAATTCAAATGCATTGAAATACAAAACAGATATGAAGTATTTTTGAAAAAGAAAACTTCTATCGAATACACTATTTTCGTTGATACTACATAAAAACTAGATGACATCTGGATAGAATTCCAAAGCATATTTACTGTTTGCCAGAATTAAATTTTATCTTTATCTGTCAATGTAGACCAAAAAGATACATATTGTTCAATCGATCGATCGATCGAAATCAAAAGATTTTTGAAAAAAGTATCAACTGTATTAATTGTGAAACATCAATTCAATTAATTAGTACATTACTTATAAAGAGAATACTTTTTATATTTATGAAAGAAAAGTTTTCACGGGTAAAATATCCGTCAATCAATTTCAAAGAATCAGATCGGTTACTATTCTTAGTTATACTGTTAATTTTAGTACACATCTAATATTGTCCCACTTCAGTAACATTCATGCTACTTTTGTAGCTGATAGTACATTGTGCCTTGTGTGTATAATAAAGATCCGTGATTGTTATCAGTTATGGGATGCAAAACCTATGCAAAGAAAAATTTTTGATAAAAAATTAGAATAAAATCGATACTTTTTTTGAGTAAAAATCTATTAAAATCTTATTTTTTAGCTGGAAAAAAATTGATTTTAGTTTCTTTGGAACAATTAATGAAGTTTTATCACTTAAGATTTGTTTTTTTTTAAATAGATAAAGAAAGACAAAAATTAAACAAATCAAATTTTATTGAAATATAGGATAGAATGTCAAATTAACTAGGATTAAAAGCTTTGTAATTATTCACCTCATTTTGAACACGATTTTATTTTACTAAAGATTTATTCATACGATAAAGTCAACTGTTGTGTACTGTTTTTTTTAAATCAAGTTATAATTTTCAAGAAATGAGAATAATGTAAATTTTTTACTTCTCTTTAAAAAATATATGTAAGTTTAAATACAGAATTAAAATACAGGGATAAAAATTCTGACATATTTCCTCTCCCATAGACTATGGTATTATGAAAGAAAATTGAATTTAAAATACTTGTCTTTGCTTTCCTTTCTAAATTTACTGTAACTTACATATCTCGAATAACATCTTCCATGACGGACATATCAGTACGTTGGAAGTCACAAACTGAACCATAAGTTGTAGAAAACCTTGGTTTACAATAAATACATATTCATCAAATTTCACATTTTATCCTCGTCGGGATTGAACTAACAATATTTTCAAGAAAATCCCTTTTTGAAATTTCGTTCAGTCAGTATTCAACGACTTACCAGACAAACAAAAATGACTATCTATTTTATAAGTGAAATAGACTGTTAAATTGATTGGATAAGCCCAGAAATTGGGCCTGATCGCATATGCATCTGAAGATTTCCTGTTGATCAGGACTGATCCTGCTGATTCTACCTTGAAAGTGAGAGCCAATTAGAACTTGGTTTTTCTAAGATCATCGTTAAGATATAAATTGCAAATACTATTTTTTTGTTGCCATGAAATGAAACATGTTGTTTATCGATTCTTAGACTGATTTTTCTATCTCTTGTTCAATTGCTTCTGTATTCATATAGTGATAACTTCTTATTTTCGCTAAAAGCGAACACATTTTTTTATTTCTAATTAAATATTTCTAGTATTTGTGGACTATTCATTAGAGTGTGGTTGTGGGTGTGCTGTCGATAAAGGTAGAACATCCACACCAACACACTCATCTTCAACAAATACAAACGGATTAAGATCACAATATGGACTCAATGATAGCCCGATCGAACAATGTAATAGCCTCTTAATAATGGGAATTTTCTTGTATTCTGTTAGAAAAAATGTTTAACTTTACCTAAAAATATCGCACACTCTCTCTTGCCGATGTCGACTGACTCGAGGTCATCGGTCTTATAGATTGTATGCATACATAATAAACTTCATAGTACAAGTTAAAGATAAATTAAAGTAAGTATTAATCATCGGCAGACTCGAAACATTCCATACAAATAGAGTGTGAGTAGAAGTTAGAGTGGAGATACATCCGCATCCTTCTGAACAGTGTTAGACGCTGGTACACTTTTTAAATAAATCTCTCCTATAACATATAGAAATTTTCGATTATCTTATTATTCATTGACTTCATGAACTCGAGTATGATTTTTAGAGAAAAACAATGAATCAGATTTAAGTAGTCATACAGAAAAGATTCAGTTTTATTCTTGATTGATGAACATACACAAATCCCGCTCGAGACTCTCAAGCAGAAACTCGATTGATTTCATATTTGGCATCCATATCATTTTGCCTTTCTTCTTCTTTTTTGCGAATTAACAAATTTTGCTCAATAGGGAAAAAAATTTACCTATGTATTCTTAAGATAATGTATTATAGGGAATAGGATTTAGGAAGCTTCTTCGATTTTCTCTTGGCTTTCTTACTAATCTCATATCACGGGACAGCACATGAACGTTTAACTCGCAACAAAATGATGGCATGAGTCATGATTCAAAGTCAGTTGATTCCATTATGTTAATGGCTCAAACTTTTCTACAATTATCGAAGCACGAAAATCACACTGTTAAAAATGATGTTGAATTAGTAACGACGACACCATGACGAGCAACGGCCAAATGCCGTGTGTTATGAGAGGATAATAATGTGTTTACTACTCTTCTATACATTTTATACATAATAGGTAGATGTATTCGCTTGTCATCATTGACTAGTTTGTTTGCTGATGCAATGCAACTGTTCTTGCCTTTTTTCGTCCGTGCATACAAGTGTATGTTAGTGAATGTAGAATGAGTCTGTGCGATTCCGTCTTCAATATAACTGGTTGGCTCACATGCTCTTTCGTATGTAGCAGTTGTTATTACTTATGTAATGTGCAAACACACATTTGTATGGCTGAATTGAAGTCACCTGCCACGACTGGTTACAGATTCGGAAAATGACAGAGCGAATAAAGGACCAATGCTGTATTATGTGTGCACCTACTATGTTCCTGTTCTTTCTTAACTGGGTTTTTTCACTCAATTACTTTTCGCTCTCAAAACTCGGTCACAAGAATACTGATAGATGCCATCTCAATGTGTCATTGTTTGTGTGTAAAAACAGTAGTTTATTCGCATTTGCGTGGTTCGATGTAAGTTTAAGTTGGAAAATGATATTGCGTTCTTCCAAAATACCCTGAAATCAAAGAGAGATAAGCATTTTTTTTTTCTCAAAATTACCTTTGTGCTTACTTCCTCGTCATAGTGACGCACATTTATCAAAACATACGTTATAGGCAAAGTACACATCTTCTATATAGAAAAGTAAATTAAAAATAAGAGATATGAAACATATCAGCACTGCTATTACCCGTTTAGGAATGCTACTTTACTATGCTAAGGTATCTCTACATGAAAGAAAGAGAAAAATTTTTTTGACCAATTTATCACAGGGAAAAATTATAACATTTATAATGCTATCGTGTCAATATATGCATATAGGATAAATAGTAAGTTGGAAATTTCCGATTGTCAAGGTTAAAAACAAAGATTCCTGTGTTGTTTATGTGAAAGAACATCATGGATTCTTTTTTTAATATTATATAGTAGTATTTTCTTTTTTTGATTTTAGAATAAAACTAATTTGATACAATTTCTTACTAATTCAAAGTGTGAATGGCCACAGGAAATAATGATATAGATCGTCGTCTCGGAGTTCCTATAACTAACGAGAAATTATGCATTATACGATATACTGGCCGAACATTTAATGCAACGGTAATAGCTACAGGATGTTTAACAACTCTAGAAGCGTTGCAGGAAGAATTTCCAGATGATAATATTCAAACTTGTCAAGAGAACAATATCGAATATTATAGAACTATTTCGCAAGAAGGTCCCAAGTTTTTTGTTTATCAGCGAGATGAATCAAAAGACAAAGCGTACTATTGGGACTATGGCCATTGGCATGGATACAAAACCTTAACGTCAGTTGATTTT
>CAJNOL010000680.1:30757-44367 GCA_905250125.1 Rotaria sordida | reverse complement strand
AGTATTCCTAATATCCAAATTCAAGTTTAAGTCAATTCGACATGATCGGTGTGGGTGTGGGTGTGGGTGTGGATGTGGGTATGGGTGTGGGTGTGGGTGTGGATGTGGGTGTGGGTGTGGATGTGGGTGTGGATGTGGGTGTGGGTGTGGGTGTTGAAGAATAGAAGATCGACACCTACACTCACACTCACACCCGCACCCACGCCCACACCCCGATTAACCGAGGAAGAACATCAATTATTAAAATTAGGTTCTCGGTTTATTTATGATGATCCAAAAACGGCATCTCGACGACGTACAATTGAGTTGGCTGCTTTGAAACGAAAAATTGAAGCTCGATTCCATGAGAAAAAAGTTAGCCCCGGTCGTCCTGTCGAACAATTTATTGCTGAATTAGATAAGGTGCTTCAAAATTTACATGATATACCTATGATTAATCAATATCGAAACACGTTGTTAATTCAAAGTCAATCTAGTCAATCTCAAGTTACGAATCGGCCTGTAGTTAAGAAAAAGAAAAATTATGGGCGATTAGTTAAACGTTTAAAATATAAATTTAGATTGGCTAACGTTACAGTAAGAAAATCTGATAAATCAAAAGTTTTCCATTTAGGTAAATCTGAAGATTATCAAAAGAAGTCTAATGAATATATGGACAGAACTCAAGCATATCAATGTCTTGGTACAAAAGATCCATTACCTGAATAATTCAACGGATAAATAAATATCCATTAGATTTAAGATTAGCCAAATGGATTACTCAAAAACAATATGAACAGTTATATATTAAACCAAATGAAGTAGAACTTGCTCATTTATATTATTTACCTAAAGCACACAAGCCTGGTACTCCTCTTCGTCCAATAGTTTCTGGTCTCAAGCACCCAACAATAAAAATCTCAAAGTTTCTTGATGAATTACTTCGACCATTATTTGATAAAATGGCTGCAAAAACAACTGTAAATTCTGGCTTTGAACTAGTCAAACAGTTGCAAGAATGGTCTAAAAATAATATGTGTCAAGAAACTTTATTTTGTACAATTGATGTTATGGACCTTTATACTATGGTACCACAAATAGAAGGAGTACTAGCATTAAAGAAAATGTTGGATCATTTAAAATTAAAACAAGTTGGTGGTCTTAGAATTGAAACAATTATTCGGTTAAGTCGATTTGTTATGCAAAATAATTATTTTTCTTACGACGGCCAATATTATCATCAAATTCGTGGAGGAGCAATGGGTTCTCCTCTTACACTAACTGTTGCTAATTGTTATATGTTCTTTTATGAACAACAGATTATAAAACAAATCGACAATAGTGGTGGATTATATTTTAGATACATTGATGATATATTTATAGTGATTAATTGGCCTGCTCGGCATTTATTTAAACAAATCGATAGATGGAATCACTTTGATAAAAACATTAAACTATCAGAAAATATTGGTTCAACTGCTGATTTCCTAGATTTACATATAGAAAATCAAGATGGGCAATTATTTACTACAATTTATCAAAAGCCATCTTATGAACCGTATTATTTGCCATTTAATAGTACCCATCCGTTGCACATGAAGAAAAATATAATATTTACTATGTTTCTTCGTATTATTAGATATTGTTCAACTTTCCAAGCCTATTTAAGTGAGCGTGAAAGATTACGAATGGCTTTATTATTGAATAAATATCCTAATAAGATTATTAAAGAACAATTTAATCATGTATTATTTAAAATTAAAATTGATCAACCACTAACCTTTAATACTTATGATAGATACCATCAAATGATTATAGATTCCCAATAAAAGAAAAAATACCAGTAGATTATGGAAAAACAATGTTTGTTCATTTTACTTATTGTTCAAGTATGAAAACATTTCCAAAAAAATTCCACACCCTCTGGAATAGGTATTTTGGTGAATCTCCGATCAATGAAGTTTTACCTGTTCTTGGTACACGTAATGTTAAAAATTTGCAAAGACAATTAACTTATACAAAATAAATTAAACGTCCAATTTTTGATATATAGCATGCGTTCTATTTTGTCTAGGATATTGTTTATTAATTCAATATATATGGTTTATAAATCGAATTGGGGACACATGGCCTATGTTTGTTTATGAATATTAAATTGATACATATACTTTATATTTTGTTTATTAATATGTTTTGATTTGGTACATGTGGCTTATTTGTTTTGACACATGTTTCATTAATATTGATTTAATATATATAGTTTATATTTCGTTTATAATATGTTTTGATTTGTTACATGCGGCTTTGCTTGTCTATTAATATTTATATATTTTGATTTGATACACATGTTTCCCGTTTTGGTTTGATTTGATCCACGTGGTTCGGGGTTTGTTTTGGTGTGTATATATGGTTTATCTGGAATATGTTTGAATAAATAAATTTATTTAGCTATCCATTAATTAATGTTATGCTATAAAATTATTGTCAAGCTCTTTTATACATTTATACCTAAAGAGCTTATTGAACAATTTCATTTAGCTAAGGTTTAATCCGTCAACTAAACGTTGAGTTATACAATATACTAAAAATAATTTTATAAAAATAATTTTATATTATGTTATTATACTATATCAATATAAATTAGTAGAGGTTATCCCAAGGGGGAAAAAACTATTCGGGCATTCGGATCCATTCCATCCATTCTCATCCATTTCCGTCCATTCCCATCCATTCCCATCCATTCTCATCCATTCTCATCCATTTCCATCCATTCTCATCCATTTCCATCCATTCTCATCCATTCCCATCCATTCCTAGATTCTCAAATATATTTCTGGTTTTCTTAAATTGTCGAAATTGTATGATAAGAATGCATTTTTTTCCTTAGATTATCTATCTTCTACTGACCGAAGTCAAAATATTTTATGTCATATTGATGACTATTTCACAACAGATTGCATTTAATACTTTGAGAATAAGTCTTTAAATTCATCAATGTTCTAAACAATTGTATATACTGTAGAAATTAATATAAGAGAGAGAAGAACTCACCCTAACATTTCTGATCACTTTCAGCTAATTCAAGTAACTATCATTTCTTCATATCTAATCAATTACGTTTTTATCATGTGTAAGTGATTTTACACGGTAATATGGCCATGTATTTTGTATTTAGATAATCGTTCGAAAAATGCTGTTAAAATCAAACCATACAGATACAGTGCATCAGATAAACTTTTTCATTTACCTTTTAGTATATTGAAATAAGAATATGCTGTACTAAGAAACAGTGATTGTTAATAATTAAACTCGTCAATGATAAACTATTTCAAATTTTTTTCGTATTATTAGTACTAAAATAAAAAACTTTAGATCCTTTTAAATAATGTATATTAATCATCGCAATTCGTACTGGTTCTTGTTTAGTAATATTTATATATTCAAAATGAAATAGAAGATTTATTGAATTAACAGATAATATTCAGTTTTTAATGCCATTGTAACTTTTTACATTAAAGTGTAAGTAATATTTTGAATTGAAATAGATAAAATATCGATGAATACGTTCAAAAAATTTTTAAATATTTCTAATATAATATAATCAAAAAAAGTCTTTCTCCTATCTCGAAAAAGATTATGTTAAACGTCACAAAAAAGAAGCATGTTATTGAATATAAAAAATGCATTTTTTTACTTATGATAAATAGTCAACGAAATTGAACAAAAAAAAGATACTTAGGTCAGTCCAAAAGTAGTTGTGGAGGTATATCAATTTCTTATAGAAAGTTCTGAGGAACTTTTTTTCTTTACAGTCTGATAGAGAAATGAAAGCTCTATTTTTCTATGCTATTTGATCGTACTTTAACTAATATGATGATAATAAATTTTTCATAAGACTTTTTTCTTTAACATGTCTGTTCGTTGTAAGTTGTACATCGCAGTTTTCATTTCCTTGTTAGTTGTATTAACAATCAAAATATGCCATAAGATGCAGCGTGAAAAGCTCTATAATTTCCATAAGACCATTTATTTTCTAGTTGCACATTCTGTTCTTAAAATAGACTAAATTTTCAGCAACCAAATTTCAACCATGAAAAAGATAATGTTTTTGATACACGACGAATTCATTTTTTGTTGTTGATCATTTTATCACCTAATATGCTTTATCAAAAGAAAAACAAAATACACCAGAAGATGCAGCGTGAAAAGCTCTACAATCTACATAGTAAGGTTTATTGAAATTGTTTTGAAAGAAAGGAAAATTCTATACGATCAGTTTTTACAACGACCAAAGTTCGATCACTCAAAACCTTGCCCATTTTGAAAAGAAAAAGTGCAACTAGAAAATAAGTGGTCTTATGGAAATTGTAGAGCTTTTCATGCTGCATCTTATGGCATATTTTGGTTGTTAGTATAATGTATTAGTGAACTAAAAAAACTAAACGGTCTGACTCATTAAGAGCTAGTACAACGAGCAGACATGTTAAAGAAAAAAGTCTTATGAAAAATTTATTATCATCATATTAGTTAAAGTACGATCAAATAGCATAGAAAAATAGAGCTTTCATTTCTCTATCAGACTGTAGAGAAAAAAAGTTCCTCAGAACTTTCTATAAGAAATTGATATGCCTCCGCAACTACTTTTGGACTGACCTAAGTATATATGTTTGTTTTTACCTATCCTTCTTTACACGATATATGATTTTAACATGACTAACAATAAATGGAATTTCGTTAATCTTCCACCAATTTACCTTCATTTTCATTTTTATTATAAATAAACGGAACCTATTTGGAGTGACAAATATATTTTTTTTCTTTGAAGAAAACTTTGTTGCACCTTAATAGTTAGTCCGCCAAATTAATAGTATTTTATGTGTGATTTCTGTCAAATAGATAATATTTATCTCGTTTTTTTTGTGCTATTAATTGATATCTTGCTTGTCTCCACTACCTTATCACAACCAAATTAAAAATACATATAATATTGAAAAAAGATTTTTTTTGAATCAAATTTGTATTTTCATGCTTTTTTTACGGCATGTATTGAAAACGTCGAAAGAAAAATGGCGAGGGAAAAAAATCGAAAAAAACGTCAAAAAATAAATGTCGAAAAAAAACATTGAGCGAAAAAAAGTCGACAGAAAAAAGATCGAATGAAAAAAATGTCGAATTAATGAAAAATTATGTTGGATGAAAAATATAAAATATTTATTTGATTTGATTGAAAAAAAAGGAAAAATACGTTAATTGATAATGACAAATGAGTATTAAAAGAATGAATCATTCGATAAAAGAAAATACGATAGAAAACACAAGAAATATGATAGGAAAGAAAATCAATATTGGTCAATAATGACATCTTAGAAGTTTCGATATGTTACATGATCGACGTTTTTTTATTTCGATTTTTTTTGTTCGACGTTTTTGCCTTCGACATTTTTTCTTTCGGCATGTTCATAGTAAATCTTTTTTACTATTTGTCTCTACACATTATGATGTAACGAAAAAAAGCATAATATCTCATTATTATATGGGTAAATACTTATGATGGTATTTGTAGAATATCACACATGTTCGAATATTTCTAGAGTAAATAATGCTATTTAATAAGTTAAAAAGATTTATTATGTATACAAAATGTTTGGACATATTTAGTAAGTTACATGCTCTTAGCATTTCAATAGTTAATATAGCTAATTTTGTACTACATGAAATTACTTCTGAATTTCTCTGATTATTCCGATCCATTCTCCTCCATTCCCGTCCATTCTCATTCATTCCCTCCCATTCTCATCCATTCCCTCCGATTCTCATCCATTCCCTTCCATTCTCATCCATTCCCGTCCATTCTCATCCATTCCATTCATTCTCATCCATTCGAATGCCCGCGAATGAGTTTTTTCCCCCTTGGGTTATCCCCGTTGAATGGAAGACGCCAAGATCAACTTCTATTTTTAATGAGTAGATTTCGATTTTAATTCTCCGATTAATACTGTTACAGCGAACAAATAAGACGAACAAGAGATATTATGTTTCCGGCCAGTATCTTTAAAGAAAAAATGGTTGATATTATGTTTCCGGCTAATATCTTCAAAGACAAATAAGTGATATTAGTTCCTGGTTGATATCTTCAAAAACAAATAAATAGTATTATGCCCCTAATTGATATCTTCAAAGACAAATAAATGTGGGCCATAGATTCAGTTAATATGAATAATACAAATTGTATATAGATCGATCGAAAACAATTGAATTCAATCAGTAGTGTAAATAAATAAATATTATATATTAATCTCGGCGTAATTTTTGTATGGTTCACAGTAATTTTGGTATGGTTCACCAATAAAATTTGATTTTTGAAAAGCAAAAGTCGAATGCCCCCATTTAAATTTTCCTACATATACTTTTGCTTATTATCCTTTTTACATATACTTTTTTCCAGTTAATTTTCATTTTTAACTTTTATTTGTCATTTTTCTTATTTTAACTTCACCTTTGCTTATTATTTGTAATGCAGAGCCCTGATGAATGTTTCAAAATTTCAATAAATAACACGAAACGCGTCGGCAAAATTAACTCTGCATTTCTTTCATTATACTCATTCAAGCATATTTATTTCTGTTAATTCAATTTTAATTTGATTTTTCGACAGGAAATCGATTGCTGAAAAGCAAGGGTTGAGACTAGAAGATTGAACTTGTCTTTTCGTTAAGAGATAGGTTGATATGTTTTCTAATTGATTTACGTACACCCTTGCTCAAACGTATCCGTTCACCTGTTATGGAGAGCCCAGTTTTCGATGCGAAGAACATGCTTGTACCGCTGCTGATAGCCTAAATGTTGGTTTTGCATGTGGCGATGGATCCTGCAGTAACGAGCCAGCGACAAGTATAAGTCACTGTGAAAATGGTCGAGACATTCTATTTTTACAGGCTCTAGTTTCGCCGTTGCATGAAGAATCGGCTCTTTCATACAATTGCTCCATCGCCATAACCTGTCTGACTAAGATCGCAAAACGACTGGGTGATATCTTTTGTCAACATTTCAGCAAAGTCCACTCTTGTCGTACACTTGTCGAAAACAACTGTCCGTCGAATTTCACGTTTCCTACTGAACCTATTCTCTTTGGCCACGTCTGTTTCATCTATACGCGTGCCAATCAATCAGAATATGATACAAAAACAATACCAATCCCTACATCTGTGTGTTATAACCAGAACATGTGTGACTTTCTACCATCCCCATTCGCATCAATGGCTCGGCGTGTCGTTATCTTCATAATTTGAGCTCAACTATCAAACAGAAGTACGCGAGTTGGCCGACGCTGTGGCAAGATATTCGGTCAGTGTTTCGCTTCTGTTCAGTTTCAGTCACTAATTACTGTCTGAATCATTCGGCACTGTTTTACTGTCCCATGTCCTCCAAGTGCATCTCAAATCGTCGTGTCGTCGACGGCGTTCAAGATTGTTATGCCGGAACCGATGAGCTGCTCGCGACAGGTTGCTCGTTCAATGATAAACATCGCTATCCATGTGCCGACGAATAGAAGTGCATTGCGCATTCGAACGTCCTCAACGAATTTAAAGATTGTATCAATGGCGCTGATGAGCAAAAACGGTCAAAAGTCAAGAAATTTTGTTCCCAACACTTTGTGATGGGCACACGGATCTGCGGCCTACGTTGATCGATGGTCGCAACGAGACCGATGAGACAAATTGTAAACAATGGCCATGTGATACCACCTACAGTCGATGTGACGGTATTTAGAACTGTCCCGATGGAGCTGATGAGGTTAACTGTTGGCCATCTACTTGTAAGCCTTTCGAGCACATGTGCATTTCGCCGAACACGTTACAGCTCACATGTTTGCCAATAGATCTGGTAAATAATGGTTACATCAATTGTCTTGGCGGTACTGACGAGCGACACCTTTGTTGAACAATCAATCCCGTATCACTCTTGACTCGTTTTCATTGTCTCAATCAAACGAAATGCATTTCGACGATTTATCTCTGTAATAAGCGAGATGACTGTCAGAACGGCGATGACGAAAAATTCTGTAAGAATTACATGAGTGGATATCCAATTTGTTATCGCTCGTACGAGAAACCGCTTACCGACGTCGAACGCTTTCTTTGCGAACTAAGCGATGATAAAAAGAAATCGAATGCGAAAATGATTTCCTTATCGCTGCGAAACTTCAGGCATATTCCGATCACTATTCATAGCTCAGGCACCACTATCGTGTCGAGACCAACGGAGTCGCCCATTTCGACCGTGAGAATTGACCAAGATAACAATGACGCCTATGAGTGGACATGGAGATGTAATCGCGGGGTGAACATTCGTGTGATACGAGGAAATGGAAAATCCGAACAACAATGTATTTGTCCGCCGAGTTACTATGAACAAATGTGTCAGTATCAAAATCAGCGCGTCTCTCTTACTCTGCAGATAAGAGCCACGTCGGATTGGCGAAATGCTTTTGGTTTTGTGATAACATTAATCGACCATGAATTAATGATTAATTCGCACGATCATATCGTGTATTTACCCATGCGTGATTGCAACTCAAAGTTTAACATCTATCTGCTTTATTCAACCCGCCCGAAGGATCCCTCACGGAACTACTCAGTGCGTATTGATGGATTTGTTAAGTATCCTTTGCAACACCGGGCCAGCTGGATCTATTCACTGACATTTTCATTCCTACCTATACACCGTCTGGCTGTTCGGCTTACGATTCCAGCCAATGCATTGTCGGACTCTTGTTCCCTTCCGTGTGGTAAAAATGGTCGGTGCATGAGATATGCTAATAACCACAAACATTTCTTCTGCCAATGTGATGAAGGTTGGTCGGGATTTTTATGTACAATTAAGCTTAAATGCGATTGTTCACATGAGTCTCATTGCATTGGCACTGTTCAAAATGAATCTGTTTATGAGTGTCCACTGGGCATGTATGGCCCGCGATGCTATCTTCTGCGCTCTTCATGCAATCCTAATCCATGCGAGAATGGTGGTCTGTGTATTCCAGCCGATGAACGTCTATCATGGAACGGCTTTACATGTAGTTGCTCAGATGACTTTTCCGGACAGCGCTGTGAACAAAAAAAACTCAGATTATTATTTCATTTCAAGACATCAGTATTCCAACGTCCATTTTTGCCCACTTAATCACAGCTTCTAACGATACCTTGCCAATGCGCTTCACGACGCTAAAGAAAATTGCCCTTGATACAGACTCGATCACTCTTTATACCAATGTTCCCTTTCACATTATCTACGTTCAGATATTTGATACCTATTATCTGAGTGTCTTCCAAGAGGAGTACTTTCCATCAACAATCATCGTAACCAATATTAGTCCGACTCGTTGCTGTGTCTCTGTCCGGGAGCTTTTCGATGCCACCGTGCTTAATATGAATCTGCTTCAGCGCATCAAACGCTATCATCTTTTTTGTCAACAACGGCGTGATCTCATGTGCTTTTTACGACGAAGCGCACATGTGTCTGTGTGATTTAGCTCGACAGGACAACTGTTTTGCGTTCAATCACAACATGACATACGATTGTCAAGGATACAACTATTGTAAAAATGGCGCGCAATGTTTTCAAGACAACGCTACCTGTCCAACAGCATCTGTGTGCGTCTGTGACAAATGTTTTTACGGTACGAAATGCCAATTTTCTACTCAAGGTTTCGAACTGTCGCTCGACACTATTCTAGGCCACCAAATTCGCTCGAAACTAGGTTTCACACAACAACCACCTGCCGTTAAAGTGTCTTTTGCTCTTACCTTGGTGATGTTCGTGCTTGGAGTGGTCAATGGTCTTCTCTCTACCTTGATATTTCATGCTGAGGCACCTCGAGAAGTCGGTTGTGGCTTTTACCTTCTCTCGTCTTCGATCACGTCAATTCTGACAATGCTTATGTTCGCGCTCAAATTTTGGCTTCTCTTTATCTCCCAAATGACATTGATCACCGATCGGTTGTTTTTGCTCGTCCACTGTGTGTCCCTTGATTTTCTCTTGCGAATCTGCCTGAGCATGAACCAATGGATCAATGCATGTATAGCTGTCGAACGAGCAGTTACAGTTACTAAGGGTATCAATTTCGACAAGAGAAAAAGTAAACGTGTTGCGAAATGGATCATTCTATGTCTCATTACGGTTACCATTCTCACCAACTGTCATGATCCCATTCACCGTCGTCTAATGGACGACGAAGATGATATACGCGTTTGGTGTATCGCTACGTATGCTGCTCCATTAAAAACGTTTGATTCAGCTATGTCACTCCTACACTTTCTTTTTCTTTTCTTTCTCAACTTGATCTCTGTTATCGCCATCATCATCACGATCGCTCGACAACGAACCAAAGCTCGCACTCGTCAAACTTACAAGCAGCATCTGTGCGAACAGTTTCAGCACCACAAGCATCTCCTCATCAGCCCCAGTATTATGGTTATTCTCTCACTACCTCGGCTCATCATTTCATATGTGTTCGGTTGTACGAAGTCAGCTCGAGATCCTTGGTTGTTCACCGCCGGCTATTTCGTATCGTACATCTCTCCCATTCTCACATTCGTCGTTTTCGTCTTGCCTTCCAACGCATACAAGACAGAGTTTCAGGACGCACTAAAGCGTTTTCGACGTCAATTTCATCGAGAATAACTACATCGCACCATTAACTGTTGCTTTTGCTATGCTCTTTTTGTTTGCTTATTGTTTTGTATCTGTATCTTTTATGTTGTGACACATCGAAATGATAACCCTTGACACACGCTGCTGTGCGCACTCTGTAAAAAAATCGTACTTTCCAGAACTGTCAAGGGTTCTGTACACCACGGAATAGAGTCCTGCATCGCTTAATTTGTCAGTTAACGTCGGTTAACACTAAACAGTGAAAATAAAATTTGTTTTTAAAGAGACAACTTTTCCAAGATATGTGTTCGATAAATAAAAAAAACAGTTTTCTGTTTCAAATGCTGTGTTTGCGTGAAAAAAGTCTTGCTGAAGCCGTGAAATCAAAGCAAATCCGAAAAATAATCGACATTAACCGAAACGATTCCGGTTTTTATCGAATTCGCTTTGATTCCAGGATCTCAGTAAGACATTTTTCACGCAAAACACAGCATTAGAAAGAGAAAGTATTTATTTATCAAGCACATATCTTGAAAAAATTGTCTCTTTAGAAACAATCCATGTCACAAAAATAGCAAAAAATCGGCGATTAATTGGATTTTTGGCGATTTTTGTCTCCAATTTCTGTGATTAATCACCGATTTTGGCGATTTTTTCGGCTTGGGAAATTCTATTTTCGCTGTTTAATGTTAACTGACATCAACCGACAAATTAACCGACGCAGGACTCTACTTTGGAATGAGATTTGGAAAATGAGCTAGTGTAAGTGGGTTCTTTCTTTCGTGCTCGATGGTTCCGCACAACACGATAAGATTCCGGACAGCATTTGAGACATAGAAAATGCATACCAACCAAACTCATAGCAGTCCTAAAACAAACAAGCAAATAGTCACGCAGACCTTGCATGCAATAAAACAACTGACACACACCGATGTCACGAAAATAGCAAAAAATCGGCGATTAACCACGATAAATCGCGATTTAGCACCGATTTTGGCAATTTTGTCCTCCGGTTTTTGTGATTAATCGAAAATTCTTTTAAATCGTTTACTTGGCCAAATATGTCTATTTTACATGCCAGGCGCTGTCCGGAGTCTAATTGAGTCCAAAGCCATGTTTCCACATACACAATAAACTATTTTGGCAGTTTTAACAAAAAAGTAAACTCAATTTGTCCGTTTATGAAACTCAAAATGATCGGATGAAAATATCACAGAATAGTGAAATGAGGTGTCTGATTCTGAATACGTGCAAATCTTCTTGCCATCTCAAAGTGCCATCGAAATATTCACAAAATTATGATGCCAAGGAAATCGGCCATAAATCGCGATTAATTCCCAGCTTTTTTGGCATGAAATTTCGCAGAAATTCGAAAAATAATGAAAGATGAGAGGACGGTTCAGTCATACACATAATTTTGGTCTCGTGGTTAATTGCTATTAATCTCCAAAAGTGTCGCAATTTCCTCGGCTTGGGCACTCAACAGCAGCTTCCATAAGTTCACTTGGGAAGAGCACAGAGACGGACAAGTCAAGTCCGTTTTTGACTTGAATCAAGTTAAGTCAAGTCAAATCAAGCCACAAGTCACTTGACTTGACTTGACTTGACTTGGAAATTTTTTGAAGAGAAAACGACTTGACTTGACTTGACTTTTTCTATATGATCAAGTCACAAGTCAAGTCCAAAAATGTATATACATACAGGTGTTTTATGCACTTCAGTTTTGATTTCTAGGTTAAAATGTATTGGAAAATTTTAAATAAAGAACAGTAGATATATTCATAGAATGAATTGTCGTTGGAATAAAATACGAGATTTTGGAATTCATGAGACAGCATTCGCAGTTTTTATTGGTCATCTCATTTCCCAGTAAAATAATTAACGAAAATACATTTCTTTGTTTGTATTAAAATAATCAAATTAGCAAAATTTAAACAAACTATTGTTAAACTTTACCATGAATCAAGAAAATAATTCTCTTGACAATTTGCATTCATCTCAAGATGACGTCCAAATTGAAACAGAAGTTTCAATTAATGCATGAACAATTACTTCTACGTCGTCTTCATCAAATTTAACAGTATGTAAAACTGCTCGTGATAAATTTTTCAAAGATCTTCAATATGAAACAGAAAAAAAAAAGACGGTCAGCTGAATGTTTATTATGCACAAAGTCAAAAAGAATTTTTGATAAGTTAAGAGTTACTTCGAATTTTACTCGGCACGCCCGAGAATGTCATAAACAAGCTTTTGATATATGGGTACATGAGCTAAATGAATCGAAATCTATTTCTCCAACCAAATCAATAAATAAAATTACAAATCATTTTGCAAAAACAAGTCGTTCATCACATCATTCGACATATAATACAAATCATCCTCGGCAAGCCGAGTTATCAATGGATGTCGTCAACGATCTGATAATTAAATTAGGCTTGCCGTTATCGATTGTAGAACGACCAGCATTTATTAATTTCATGAGGACTGTTGATCCGAAATTCGTCTTGACAAGTCGTCGAACTTTGAGCCGAACGACAGTTGCTTTGTTGTATGAAAAGATGCATGATCAATTGAAAATGTTTTGTTCACCAGCTACATTTTTATCTTTGGCTTTGGATGTTTGGAGCGACAGAAGGTTGCGATCTTTTTTTTGCTGTAACTGGTATGGTTTTTTTCATTTCATAACATCATTTTTCTCTTTCTCGTAGAGAAGAGTTCAGCAAAGATAAATTGTCTGCTTGATTGCTTGTATGTCCGCACTTCACTGATTGGTCCAAGGATAAAGGTATGGGTGAGGGTGTGGGGGTGGGTGAGGGTGTGGGTGCGGGTGTGGATGAGGGTGGGTGTGGGTGTAGGCGTGGATATTCTCTTCTCCGATACCCACACCCATCCGTATACACCCACACCCACACCCTCACCCACACCCATCCGTCTACACCCACACCCACACCCTCACCCACACCCTCACCCACACCCTCACC
>CAJNOL010000680.1:2396-13990 GCA_905250125.1 Rotaria sordida | reverse complement strand
AAAAAAAAACAATACCAAAAGAATATGAAAGATGTCGTCTTTTTTTGTTGTTTGAAATTACATGATATTTCAATGTTGGTCAATTTCTATACAATATTGTGGAATGTTTGGTGACATGAAGGGTACAAAAATTCAATATGTTTAGCAATAACATATTTCATTCGCACAGTAAATAGATTGATTTTTGTTCTAGTAGAGATTTGTATGTGAAGAGAACACATCGGTCACGAAAGTATTAGACGAAAGTTCTGATACAAATTTGCCTTTATTATTCTTCGATAGTTAGTTTATTCATGATTTAATTATAGTCGGTCTCACTTTGGACATCGTGTGAGTTTGTATGGTCTAAGTTGGATGAAGAGAATGCAGTAAGAATTTTACCTTGAATCCATGATCCAAAAATAGCCGTTAATGAAGATCCCATCAAAACTTATTCACATCAATGCTCAACAAAAACCGATGAATGAGCAATTTGAGAATTAATGAAAATGCACGATTAGTATCATATTCTCTTCTTTATCACTGCTATTGGAATCGATCGATGTTGATCTGCTTAATTTAAAAAGAAGCTTTCGTCATTCTCAAATGTACTTTTTTTATTTTTATGTTCCTCATGAAAAAGAAATACATACTGAGAAGACAGTGGCAAATGTTCGCTTTCTAATCACATTTCCCCGTTTGATGACATCATTAATATTCTGAAGATGAAACTTATGTTGCGAGAAAAGTACCAGCAACAGTCGACAATTAATCAAAGGTAAATACGAGTCTCGCTGTTTCTTTATTTTTCACTAGAACAGTGCGATTTGTTTCGTTTTCAGCGTCAAATTACATATTTTGTGGACAGAGAAAGAATGTTGTATTCGAACTGTCTGTCAGCTTCCTCATGATAGAAATTTTGATCCCTATACGTGCATGTATTAACGACAATTTTCTAACTTAGATAGTCCTGCTGAAACGCTACGGCATATGAGCATAAGAATTCCCTGATGTTTAGATAGAGAATGACGATTTTGATATAATTAATATTTTTAACAGACAGATTTCTTTCTAATCAAACAAAGCAGTCATAAGTGAATCGAATCTCACTATTTCTTCGATAAGAGACTGGCGCATAGAAGGCATGAATATGAGGGTGTGGGTATTAGTCCTCTCATCAACAACACCCATACCCTCACACTCACACCCTCTTGAAATTGGTATTTTTTCTGTAAAGACGACCAACAACCACGTAATTTGACATTTCTTTTCATGAAATAACATTACCGATGCCTTGTTAATCATCAATCATTAAATTTGACATAAGACCATATTAGTGAATCTGTAGTACGAAATTGCTTTTTGTCTCTCAGCATTCGTTAGGCCCAAAGATTAGTTGTGGAATTGTTGCAATTCGAACTTTTTGGAAAAAAAAATCTGTTGAGAGCAGAGGCTTAATTAAGCTATTAGAGGGTACATTTCTTGATTTTTCTCTTAATGAAACAAACAATAAAATGAAGAATTCTATATCGATTGTGACTGTCTACAAATTGATGATTTATCTGACTTTTTCTACATCCGTTCTAGCAACAATTTTTTTACATAAATATAGTTTGTAACTTTTTGAGTAATACCCAAGGAAGAAACAGCTGATGGATTTGCCATTATCCATATTCCTCCAATATATGAAGTTAATTCGATTTTCGGTCAAGCTTCTCTTGCATATCTTGAGTGTTCTTGAGAATAAATGTAGGTAAAAATGATCGATATTTGTATTTGTAAGGTTTATCATTTATACATAGTTCGATGACAGCAATCAGAGCACATTGAAAAAGAATGATACAAAAGAGATAAATTACTGCCTCCTCTCAGTCTCTTTTATTAATCATTCTAATGATGAGGTTTAAGAATCTATGTATAGTGGCATATGAAATTTCGTAATTAAACAACGTCATCAATAACAATTCAAAAAATTGAAAAACACATTATATTACTCATTTGATGACGACACTCAAATCGATGTTAAATAAAAACATCGATATGACGTCATAACGTACACGTATGAGTCCTGTATTTATATAATAGTTCACAGGAAAGAAAAATTCCAATTACAATACGAGAAATGTCTGTGTTAACAGCTTTGGTCGTTTCTTTCAATCATATTTTAACTAAGGTAAATTCTAACAGTAATCAATCATTTTCTCCTTCATTATTCGATGATAATCAACAATTATCAGGACAATCTCGAATAACGCATACTACTTTAGAAAAAACAAATTCACAGTCATTGATATCGTGTAATAATAGACCATTATTTTACATCGACTACAAAATTCATCAAGGTTTTACATTGAATGAAGAGATTCTCATTAAAAATGCATTAGAAATCATTACTAATCGATTATTCAAACCAGAAATCTTACAAAACATGTATAATATTTGTGGTACATCAGGTGAATTACTCGGAGCAAGAGTATGGTCTCGTTCTCAACTAGCAAATGATAAAAACTACCATGGTATGTATGATTTATTACGTTTTCAACTGATGTGTCTCAAAATGAAAAGTGAATATGGTCAATTTCCCACTATTCATATATATCCAATGTATGAAAAAAATGAAACACAAGCTGAAGGAACTGTCGGATGTATTTCATGTATTTCTCATGGATCAACATTTTCAATCGAAGGAAATTTTCAAGTTAAATTAAATCGATATAATCTCGATGCATCGAACAAAAATATTGGAAATTCAGTATATTGGGCTGGAACTATTGTACATGAAATGCTTCATAATTTAGGTCATAAACATAAAAATAATGATTATAGTAATCAATGGCAAATTAATATATTTGAAAATTGTTTTATTTATAATGGAAATTATTCATCTTGACAATCAATAGATTTTATTTTAAAAATAATAAAAGAAACAATCGAGATTTTTAATCATTTTAAATGTTTCCGTTTTATTATAAAAAAATCAGTTGAAATTAATTGCAATTCTTTTTTTGTACATTCATCCAAATTTTTTTTTCAATATAAAAATGACAATTTTTTTCAAGTAAATAAGGGGCAAAGATCTATATAACCTCAAGTCATATTATGAATATATACTGAAAGAGTCTTTAAATTTTTGAAATTTTTTATTATATCTATGACAATATATGAACAGTTCCAAAACTCTACTAGCTGTCATTCAAACAATATTTATATGTTGAATATTTGAGAAATAAATATAGGGAACATAGATAATCAATAAGGTATTGACGTGGATACACAAAAATACCTTAAAACATCTCATCTCGTCATCATACATAGATATAATATGGAGTATATTGTGTCATTTACCTACATGAATTGTTTGCTTGCGATCTCGATACCATCGGGTGCATCGCTATTATGACACCAACCTTATAAGTAAAATTCTATACATTTTTCAAAGAATCTTACATACTTCTTTGAATTTCGTTGAGTACTCACTAGACTTGTGCGACACGGCATATGGGTGTGGATATGCTTGTGTGTGCCTCTTGTCTTCACCCACACTCATCACTGAAGAATGTAGGCGAATATTGGTGAAAAGACCACGAAGATGTACTTCAAATTGTAGGTTGTAGCGCATGACGTGCCACTGCTTACTAGAATTTGAAGGAAGACGAAATGAAAATGGAGCTTAAGCTGTGTGAGGCACTTGTAGTTGGAAGCTTCCGTTGAAATGTCTACCTTTAAACTTCTGGGTTTTCTTTCAGATTCCAATTAACAAGATTGAACTCGTTTTTTTTTCGTCAGAACCTAATTCAAGGATTTGAATGAGAGCCACCGATATTCGATGTACATGCTTCTTTTTCTTATTACATAATTCGACGTCAAAAGAAAAATTATTTCCAGCAATGACGACATGTTACTGGAGAGTTATACGCAGCTGAACATCTTTTCGACTTTTTCTCCATTTGCAGGCAATCCCATATGTTCAATAACAATAGGACATTGTCTTTCTATGATTGATTTGTACCATTCGCGTTGAAACAAGCTGATGTAAGGGAAGTAATGAATAATTGGAACATTCGGATCATTTTTGTCGAAGAAAGCTGGTAAGGACTCATTAAGTCGGAAACTAAACGGCCAACGGCGACTGTTATACACTATAGCATGCTTGCCTTGACTAATTCTTGGATGCACAGTGATTGACTCTGCGAGGAATCTCCATGAAGAGATTTGTTTTGAATCACTCTCGTTTGCCTTCTATGTAACTTTGCAAAGAAATTCACCGATCAATTCTGCATTGATGTATTCTACGTTGAAAGTCTAGTAATCAGTATTGAAAACGTCGATAAAGCCGTAAAATGGGTGCACTTTCACCATTCTTGAGGAACCGACATTCAATATTCGATTCGAATCCGCTGCTACTCGCGCTTAATAATATCAATGTAAAAAACAAATATTGATAGATACCACTATGAAACGAATAGACCAGATCGGTAGATAGGCAAGGAAACCAATATTGACTCTTTATTGATCCTCGATACGATACACTTGAAGAGAAATTGCAATATGATGAGTTTGGTCTCCTGACAGATCAATATATCTATATATGGGAAAAGTAATCAGTGTTTAAAATTAAAAAAAATATGGCTTCGTTACGACCTGACATTTAGATATGATTACACGAAAAACAATACATTGTGAAGATAAGAAAAAAGCAGTAGCACCAACTTTCCTCCTTCAGTTACATATTGTTTTCTTTACTTTGATTGTGCTCAATAAAGAATATTAGTTTTTTAAAATAGCCATCAATAATAGTATTGTAGAGACGTTTCAAAACTTGAGATGCAATATATTTTGATGTAGACAATAGTTATCGATCGCATGATTATTACACGTTTCTTTCGTCTTTTGAATGAACCAGAATGTCGACGGCTGATTGACTGATACTGGAAGAATGAATTTTTCAGTATCTGCAATATTCTATCTATTCGTTATGACTATCAATAATATATTAGTCCCATATGACAATTCTATCGTTCGTTTATTCATTTCTTTGTTAGAATGTGTTCGATAGTTAAAATGGTATATTTGTATTTATATTTTAGTCCTCCTTATTGTAATCATGTCAAAATCCTATCGTGTAGATTACTACTTGTTTCTATCAATATTATATTTTTTTGCTTACGGGGTGTGGGTGCGCGTATGGGTAGATGTGAGGTGTTGGTCATTTCCTTAACGACACCCACACCCTTCCGGTCCGGAAAATTTCGGCGACTTTTTGGCTTGATACATCGAAAGCAGAACGAAATCTGCCAGAGAAACTAATGTCGGCATTCGTTACATGGATTCGGATGAGAATTACGTTGAGTGCTCCATGATTATGCAGTGTCATCATGTGAAATATACCTTGCAATATGGGCCAGTGCAAGAGTGACACAGCAAATTCTGCATCGTGTTGAATGCAATTATTGAAAGCTTAAAGATGAAACACAATACTACTTCGCACTTGTTTTTCAAGATAGTTGATTGAAATGAGCTCTGATAAGCAAAGCACACTATTATCAATAAGTATTAAGTCAGCAAACTGTGTTCGTCTATATATATATAATCGCAATTCGTTGTAAACATAGAGCAATAAAAATGATTCGTGGTATCGGTTTTTTCTTTCTAATGGCACTCTGCTACACAGTGTCGACAAAAGGCAAGCATCCGGTATGGAATGATACCCCGCAATCAAATGTATGTGCTGGTACAGCAACGCGTGATGCCATGTATCCTTCCGATTCAAACACGATTATAGTTCGAGTTGATACATCTGAGTGTCAATTTACTCGTACGCCTCTCTACTTCACAAGTTTGAGTGGTACTTGTGGAAATCTGGCTGCAACAGGTTCATCGGCAATTTACGATCCGACATCCAACGGATTTAACGTCAAAATGCGGTTGCATGATTTGACGGCACAACAAGTTCTCGATACAGCGACAAGATGCAATTGGATTCTCAATTGGGAAGGCGTTCTCAGACAATGAAAACATCAATGAAAAACCTGATCCGATTGAATACTTTTATGTAATGATCTCTTCTCTTTTTCAATAATGGATACATACCAACAGAAATCCTGAATGAGGATCTCTAGACGTGATTCGTAATCATAATCTGATGAGTAACTTTGTCTTCTTTTTTATCATTTATTCTTTTGTTTTACATAATTGAGAGCATGCACAAGACAATATTTTCCAAAAGTCGAAGGAGAGTTGAGAAAGTCAAAAAATCTTTTCTTTCAAGACTATCGATGCACATTGATGATGATTTCTTTCTATCATATATTAATCTTCAAATGCTTTCATCAGTCATAGATTGTCGAAACTATTTTGAATATATGATTCGTGTTTTATAAGAGTATAATGTTGCTCGAGAGCTATATAACAAATATCATAATAACGCATTCACATTTTATTTTCTGATTATTTGTTCATGAGAATGTGCTGCTTTCTTTCACACTTCTAAAAGTACACAAAGGTTATTTTTTTGTTCATTTTCGAAATATTGTAAGTTTCACATTGAAATATAAAGTACAAGACGGGTGTAGATGTGGATGTGTCTGTGGGTCTAACTGTGAGGAAGATAATAATACCCACACCCCAACTTCGAATTTACTTGTTAGAAGTGAACAAATTTCTGAAGTAGCCATTGAAAATAGGTAACAAATTGGCCGATCACCACATTGCGGATGATGAACACAGTAAGAACCAGGATCATAACAAGAGTTGTCCACAGATGCACACGAAAAAAGTTCCGAACATTTCACTGATAGACGACCGCAAAAACCATCATCGACATTATCGATCGTACGAAGGCAACCACAGGCATCATTTGATGAACATTTCTTGTATTGAGACTTTTCAATGCATGTTTGGGTATTCACTTGAACTGTTCAAGAAGAATACTACGTCGACAAAAGCTTAAAGAGAAGCACTACTCGTACCTGAAAGGCTACAACAAAATTTCTCTGGGAAGTAGGTGAGAAAAACAGTAGACATTTTCTAATTACCTGAAAATTACGAATACAAAAAAATGAATTGATGCAGTAACCATTGCTTCTATTGAATGAACTTGATTATAATGATGTTACGCATTATATGACCGAAACTTTGATGTATTTTTTCAATTATTTTAGTCAGAGCACTACGTAATCTTTTGATAAATAGAAAGTCGATATTGTTTCTAATCTTCCAAATTTGTCCAACTTGGTTCTGTGAAAAATATTCTTTTCACTGAGAAAAGATTTAAGTGCAATTAATTTGACACAAAACTGTAAAAAAGTTGAAAAAAGTCTAATAATGAATGAAAGCGGCCGCCGTTCTGATCATTGTCCGTCCTAATGTCAAAAGCAATGTATATATACTCTGGCTGCGACTTAGGATCGAGTAACGATAGTCATGGTGACGTCTCCTTTAGTTTTAGAATTGTTTCATTCCTTCAGAGTATTGTCTCAGTTTGATAGAACAAAAAGCCTTTTTTTAATGAAAAAACCACTTTTCGTAGAATTAGATCTGGCATACTTCAAGGCTTAGAAACAAAATTGACTTTCTATTTGTTAAATGGTATGTCAATTTCGCTTTCTTGCATTAGGAGACTCAAATCATCAATTAAAGTTTCTTTTGAGAATTTGTCCGAAATCTATTGTAATTAGTGATTGTGGGCAACTGTTGCATCTGTTCAGACTTGTCTTTTCTGTCTTTTTTCTGACCTCTCAATTTCACGCCAAAGTCAAATCGAATTCGGGATAGATTTTTGTAAAGAGGAAAATCAGATTTTAATCTATAATGTTTAGCAATAACAAAATTATCGATGATTGTACAATTGAATTTGAATTAAGATCAAATTTCTCAATTTAAGAAATATCATCATTAAGGTGACTATGACAAATGAATACTTTTTGCAAACTATTCATATCTATCTCTTTATTTCAGAATCTGCGCGAAATTCAAGCTCATCACTTTTCCACGCAAATTATATTTTCGATCATTCCAAAACACTTCCATTTTTTTTCTTTCTATTCAATATCTTATGAAATGAATTCTTCGCATTTTCTTTTTCTATTCTAGATATTAAGATCTCTAGCCCTGAATGGTTCTATCTTCGTAAAGATATGAAACACGTTGGCGATTTTGAACAACTGCATTATTTAGTTTCTTATTTTCTCAAGCACAATTAATTATTTTTCACTTTAATACTTCGAATCTCGATCACAAGATTATTTTGCTGAAAACCAAGAGTTGGGATTAGCAGATCGATTTGTATTCGAAGTGAATACAGGTTGATCTGTTTATTGATTGATTTATCCCACACTCTCAAGATGGTGTCATCCTTCTGTTTCTCCGATAGTGTCTACGGAGAAGTTTTTAGCACAATCAGATCAGACATTTTAAACAATGCTTAACGAATGGTATACAATCTTTTGTATTCAAAAAAAGAACAAAAGCAAAGTATAGAGAATTATATCGTCATTTTTTCGCTGCTTTAGGATCTGTATGGCTCAACATTCTCTGTAAAGATCCCTGCATAACAGGAAACGAACGTTTTCGCATTTCGGTTTCATACTGTCCAACTGCTTCCATCAAGTTCATTTTGTCATTAACAACATTTGCCAAGGCCTTTGACAATTGCCATCCATCGACGATAGCTAATAAAGCCCCTGCACCGAAGTAAGGCGTCATACCATGAATACTATCTCCTACAAAAGTGATCTGTCCATCCGTCTTCCATTCTATCACCTCGCCGGAATTGAAGTCAAGTCATACTGCCGAAGCTGGATCCGATTGACGGATAAGAGAATGAACATCTGGATGGAATCCATGCACAAGATCGCATGCATGATCAAACAGTTGATCACCGGTTAGTTTGTATGGAGACTGCTCTTGAGCGATTGATCGAACATCGGCAAGAGATGTATTAAGAACCCAGTAAATGTAGGACCGATAATTACTCCAAAGAAAATCTTCATCGAGACGCTCCTGATCTGAACGAAGAATGTGTCGCGCGGCAAAGAATGTTTGTCCTGGTTTAGCAACTGTGACCATACCATTACGAAGTGGAGTACGTTGAATGATACGTTCGACTTCGGACTCAGGTGTAACGGGGACCTTTGCTATCACTCCTGAGACACATGTAATGATGCGTGGGTCATGATTCGGAAAGAACTGACGACGGACAGCGGAGTTACCGCCCTAAATAGTACGCAGAAATTTATTAGTAAGTGATTTTCAACATGAAGCGCAAAATTCAGTTGCATTTAATACTTACATCAGCGGCAACCAGAAAATCGCCTTCAATCTCCCGTTCATCCTGGAATTTGGCGATAATCTTGTTTCCTTGCCGTTCATACGACACAAACTTTTCCCCAAACTGCACAACATCTTTCTCTAGGCCATCGAGCATGACATCTTTTAGCGCTATCCGTCCAATGCTGATTGCGTTTTCAGGAAGATTGAAAGAGTTTTTCGGGCAGAAATTTTCGTCCGTGTTCGTTGTGATATTTCCGCCATCGCCAGCCATAGAAAAAAGCTTGTTTTGAAGATGATTCGGCAGCAGATCACGAAGAGCATCCATGGCCTGGCCACCTGAATTAGGTTCGTTTCGAAGGATGATACGATAACCTTGCAAGCGATCGCGTGGCGTTGCGTCGCGTTCAAAGACAGTGCAACGGACACCCTGTTTGGTGAGACCGAGTGCTAGAGCCAAACCGCCGAGATCAGCGCCAATGATGAGAACGTGGAATGATGACATGCTCATGTTGTTGTATTTATTCGAATGATCTGAATAAGAAGACTGTCAAACTATACCGCTTATTTCAAAATCATCCGCTATATATACATTCTATATGCGGCTGATAAAACGTGTAATGAAAAGACAGAGAAAAGATGATGAAACTGCAAGATAAAAACTGAAGTATAAGCTGATGAAATGATAATAATACAAATATCACGAGAGAATGACACAATGAAACAAGGCGATCATGATGTAGATCTTCGTCGTCCTGTATATTCAAGGTGTACAATAGAGCTCGAAACGCTCCATCTTTTCGAAGACTGGTCTAAGCCCGAATGATATTTCGTTTTTGAGATTTTTTTTCTCATTATTAATGTTCGCGAAACTAAATAACCAATTTAATAACATTCAAAAGTAACAGTAACAATGAGTTTTCAGTAGAGTCCATCGAACTAAAATTGTCTAGACTCGTACTCAGTCTTCTCCTTTTAATAAAACTTGTTACATCTGGATTCAGTGTGGATGAAACGAACTTCATTGTAGTAGTTATGACGATAGTTAGATGCAAATTATATAACAAAGAATAAGGTTGTTCTTCTTCTTAGAATAAACTGGAACCTTCTTTTGAATAAAACGAATGTGAATAAAAATACTCGATGGGTTATTATTTGCCTTCCCAAAAATTCAGCTTTATCCCTTTGCTGATTTGATAACCAATCAATTATATATATTTAAAATATTTTATCAGCATGTTCATGATTTAAAATTATAATAGCAGTTATCGTATCTTCCCATTTGCAAGCATAAATCGACATTTGGTGTGGGTGTAGGTGTGGGTATGGTTATAAGAACACCGCTACCCACGTCCACGCGCACAACCACACCCACACCCACCTACACTGACATCCACCCATCCACACCCACACTCACACCAACCCACACTAACACCAACTCACCCAAACCCACACTCTTATAATCATTGAATTAATTGGCAAATAAATCTGTTTTATATATCCATGATATCTACAGAAGATCTTACGCACTATTATATATATTAATCAGCTCACAAATAATAATGTTGGTTATCTTTCAAAATTATAACTTGATCAATTTTTCAAAAAAACTAGAAAGTCTGACGCCTGTTATTCTTAATTGCTAAGGTCTGTAATGGGGGGGGGGGGGGGGAAGAGGAGGGGTATGTCTGTAATATTCTCTTTCTCCGTTGCTATGGTCTGTAATGAGGGCCTATCTGTAATGGGAGGGGGAGGAGAGAGCCGCCAAAACTTAACCTTAAAACTTACACTCACTGTTTTCTTCGAAAATACTTGTGAGTTTTAAAAAATTCGACATTAGTAATTTTGGAGTTACTAGGTACCTGGTAACGTAACTCGCGGGCAACGGTACCTTCCCTCCCCTATTTTGCAAACAAACATCGATTAATGATGATGATCAATGGGAAACATTTTATGACATTGACAATCAAATTATTGAAGAAGCGTTTATTGGTAAACAGGACTATATTGAAATTGTTCAATATATCATCAATTTAAAAAATAATATTGCTACTAGAACCAATGATGGAAGAAACTTGGACGTACAAATCAAACATTCTATTGCGGAAAATTTTATTCGACAAAATCGATATTCTCTTCTAATACTAGCACTTTCCGATCTATCTGCACAAAGCGATCCAGAAGATGAATTCACAAAGAATACTATGAAATATTTCCGTACAAAGATGATGATCAATTACTTGAACTTACTGCACAAGATATTTTGATTGAAGATGAAAAAAAAAGTTAAAAAATACTATTCAAGCAAAATGAATTACTAACAAGGTAAGATCATTAGCCGAATACAT